>DWGJ01002658.1:0-15154 GCA_018246895.1 Aspitha aspitha aspitha | reverse complement strand
GTATACCTACGAGTATGTCTGAACTGTATTGAAATAAATTGCATACAGTTTGAGCGACACCTATATTAAAACTAAGGCTTAGTGCACACACGAAAAATATCTTAAACTGTAGGTACACACAAAAACTTGACTACGAGAGTGAAAAATGTAAGTCTTGATACGCAAATATACTTGCCTGCAAACAAGATACCTTATAGATATTAAAACTTACTTTTAGATAATAGATCCCAAATTAAGCACTACATTATAAACATAATTTTTACATTCCATACTGCTATAGGTACATAATTCTGCCTAAACCGGTGACAAAATAAATACTCGACGCCATTAGACATTTTTCCTAATACCGCGTCAGTTCTAGGGACGCTACCAAATGGATGAACGGGTACATACATTTATAATGTAAAACATTTTATTACTATATTTAAAAGCTGTAGACGAAAGAAAGCCTTAGACAATAAGAAATACCTAATAATACGACAAGTACCTACTTATGTATGTAGTAATATTTAGGTATCCTATGTATATTTATTTGCTTTAAAAACTTTATATCGGCATATCTGCTTCACAAACTATACCAACTTACATTATATGAGCAGCATTCCTTAGTGATAAAGGTAATCCGATCCAATCTGAAACAACAGAAGAAATATGTTTAAAATACACATATGCATACTTCATACATAGACTGAGATTTTCAAATGATGAAATACTAGAAAAATAAATTTTTTTGCTACTTTCATTTAAGGAACTTTAAGAACGATGTAATAGGTAGCGGGATTTTTATAACAGTGCGAGTATACGATCATCGTGAAAATTATTTCGTACAATGAACACAAACGCATGTGGGTACCCATTTATGTGTTTCTGTACTTAAAAGGGCGGCTACAAAAATCGCAATCAAAACAAAACTCACAGCGCCCGTGCTCGTGAGTAGGTACCAAGTTTCTATTAGAAAATGATTTAGCCCGGGAGTCCATTCGACCCCACTTTCCCTGCAATTAGTTGCGCTCCGAACAATGTGCAGTGATTTTTAAATGATCACCCCAACGCCATCTGGCGTTCAAAGCACTACTAAGTAATATTGGTAATTGCTCTTCAATGGAAATGCTCCGAAAATCAAATTCTCTGTTTTTCTTTATTTACAAATTGTACAAGCAGGTTGTTTGTTTAATAGATTTGATAATAGGTGCCCATAAGTAGATTGGATAGAAAATGGTACCACAGTTGAGATTAAAAATAATGTCATAATAGTATGTTGCCACAACGAAAGGTTTTGTTTTTGACAGTTTTTATTCAATATTTCTAGAATTATTGGCTAATATAATGAGCTTTTGTTTAACTACGACCATTATTTGTTGCTAATCACAAATATCTAATTCAATACAGATCACCTGTACCTACTTCAATAGCGATTTATATATTTATGTCAAATTTGTGGCAATAACGGACCGATATCACCTAAGCTATTCAAAACAAAATTAATTAGTCTAAAATAATTTTCATGGGCGGCACTACGAGGCAATATCGCGCTATAATTAAAATCTCCTACAAAATAATATTAAAGGCACTCAGCTTAATTTGCCAGCATTGCGTACGCTCCGGTGTTTATTGGCGTTGAGAAATTAATATTTCGCGCCGATATCAAAAGTTTACGCTCAACTAGCCACCCTCGGGGGTCGGTAATAACTACACTTCGGACGAATTGTCGCAGGTGAGCGGCAAATGCGCTTATATTATTATTTTTTTCACCTTCTATCATCGAGATCAAACGTCGCCGTGGAGACGTCGCGGGGGCGGCGGCGGGGGGTGGGGATTATCGCGAATTATTCACGTGCCATAAAGCGCAAATTACATTGGCAGCACGTGCCGTGACGCGCGCAATATTGCGCGGATGCTCCCGCAGGACGCGATCTAAAACAATCGCCACTGGGTGCCGCTGGGCGGCTTAAAATATTGCTTGTTCAGTTGAGCTTACTTTACGATATTAAATTTTTTCCATTATCCAACGTTTCGCGCTCGACACGCTTCCGCGGGATAAATACGTTTTCTAATTACAAATTACATATCACTCAAATATTTGTATCGAGCGAGACGTGTCAATGGGGAATTTCGCCCGAATATTGAATACAAAGTTCGTAAACAGCTTATGTCAGAGCGTTCAAAGGCAGAATGTTTTCCGGGAAACAATTAATTCGGCGTCACTAAACAAATAGCGTTATTGGGGTTCCGCTGCGGCAGTGCTGGCATCTATTCGAGCACCTATTAAATTTCTGAATGCGAGGTTAATCCGCAATTACCGCCTAGTTATCGCCGGAAGACGGTGGAGATAGTTAGGGCCCGGAAAATATTCCGTTCACTAATTATTCCGCGTAATTAAACGCGAGCATTATCGTGCGACGCCGCCGCCACCTGCCGGCATTGTGCGAACGTGATTTACTGCGATCCCGCCGCGATTCCGTTGCGACTCCAAAGCGGATCCCCGGCTCTTTTTGCACCAATTAATTGTCGAATCGCTCGTATATATTAATTGCTATGAAATTAATGTGAAGAGCCGCGATCGATTAATTGCTTTTCATCGGAATTAACTAACCATTTTAATAGCTGCCGATGAATTATATACGTATAATATGCGCTTTCTCGCCTCTTTTTAATAGTGAATGACTTAATTAATATTAATACATACGTTTGTCCATATTAGTGTTATGTATTTAATATTATCACACAATTTATCATTCTCAAGTTGTCTTTAAAAGTAATGAAGGTTGACTGTAACTTTTTCTTCTTTTCTTTTTACCAGCGACTTCTCGGATTGGTTGACTTGCGGAAGACGGACTATTAGGGAAGTTTTTTTATTTTTTTTCTAGATTCGCTTAAACATATGTATTTAATATTTCAATGATACCTATGTAGTTTCAAAAAGTACTCAAGATGTAAGATAGATTACTGACAACAAGTCATTAGACACAAAAAATTATTTCACGCCGTTGAAATACCAGTAAGCATAGTTTAGGTGTCGTTCAAAGTATTTAGATCTTACAATTTTTCTCATACTTGGCTGTAATGGCGGCAGCGGGAGTGAATGCGTAATATCGCCCGGAGGCAGGGCAGATGAAAAAATAATACAACAATATGGGCTTCTGTTAATAGGGAGCTCTGGCCACTCTTATTGCGGAAGTCAGGCTCTAATTTGCTCCGAGTGTTTCCTCCTATTTTTCCGTCGCCGTCGTAAATGGTGTATGACGATGTTCCTTATATATTCTGTTTAAATAACTAATTATTAAACTATTTCAATTTTAAGAAAAATTATGCAAATATACATTATTACTTAGAATACATTTAAGTGGTTTTACTTTAAATTTTGCTAAAGTTATACCTATATATTATATATAATATTATATATTATATATATTATATATGTTTACTTTTCTTCTTGTCAGACTCATAATCCTCCTTCCGATTTATTTAGCATTCTCAGCGAAGGCTTCCATAGAAACGACCTAAGGAACAAATAGGAAATTTGCCAGTTCTATAACGTATTATGACTATATTAGATTCATAATATAAAATTCAATTTTTGGAAAGTCGGAATAGGAATAAAATCAACATTTCCAGTCAGGAAGCATAAACCAAACTTGCTAATTACTGAATCTTTTCACAACTTGCTACTTTTCAGTACTTACATACGAATTTACTCGGAACTAGAAAACACTCTAAACATATATATATATACATATGCCAACTAAAAATCTAAAATACCTAATTGCAGTTAAAATGAACTAAAATTAATTCTTAATAGTATATGAAAATATACACAAACATAAGGTCATTAGTAATTACAGAGGGCTGGTGCGGACGCGGCTAAATATTTTCTCGAGGCCTGGCCGGGCGCCGGGAGCCGGGCGCCGCAGTAATTAAAAGAACGGAGGTCGGCTCGAGGGCTGCTTCCAGGAAAATCAAAAATTATTGTCCACACATTTTCTTCGCGAAAAATATTTGGCCATAAAATTAATAACGCCGCTCCCTCCCCACGGCTATTTTTGGTTCGTATAATGCAAAATTGCTCAGATTTATACATATTGCGCTAATATCTATGTATAATTAATCCAAAGGAATGATAGAATTATAATTATAGAACTGTTAACTTTATAAACTATGTTTGTGATTAAAATAGTTTATGTATAAATAAATGTAAGAGCATAAATATACCTACCTACAGCAGTCCGGTCACCGAATAGAAACTCATCCCGTTGTTCCGCACAATGCGATAATATTTACCGTAATCGTAGTGCAAACATTAATCGCGGAAAGCATTTTGTTAATGAGGTAAAAAACAACCGGGTGTTGAGTGGCGCGTCATTACCGCACGGAGCGGAGAGCGTGGCGGGCGCGGGCGCGGGAGCGGGCGCGGGCGCGGGCGCGGCACAAAGCCACAGACTTAATGACACCTCGTGAAAAGCCGAGATGAGTTATTTTTGAGAGGAAAAGGCGAACGTCAAGTGGCGCGGTTGTTTTACGTGCGCCGGTGGCGTTTTGTTCGAACTAACGAGGTCAATAGTTGAGTGAGTTGAGTCACGGTTCGCGGCGCGGCGGTAACAAGTTCCGCGCGTTTGTTATTCCGAGACCCCTCTTACGTAGTTCATAAGTTTTTGGCAACACACACGCTAAGCACCTTAAAATCATAAGTCTGTCGTTTTATCTTTCCCCACCGCTAAAGTATGTTTTCCTTAAATGTTCTAAAGATTTATGCTTTAATATTTCTAACATGAGGTTATTTTCAAAAAGTAATCCATAGTAATAAAACATGTTTGCGCCAAAATTTAAATTCACCCAGTTTGTAACATCATTTCGACTGGACTTTAATCAATAATAAAATATAGGTACAGGCTGTTGTTTTAGGAAAAAAAATTAACTTTCAATTTATGTTATTAATAACATAAGTACATTCCATAATATTACCGAAAGAAATAATTAATATGGACCTTGTTTGGTTCGATGCGGATTGTTTCAAAAGTATTCAAACATTGTCATATACTGAGATTGTAATTTACGAGGCCATTGTGTACCACGGTGTGTGTGAAGGGAAAGCGACCTAACAAGTGGTTACTTTCACATTCCGTTTTTGTTTCCAGAAACGACGAGCACTAATAACTTAGCTCAAATTTTAGTGCCATCTACGCTGACTTCATTAATAATAATAATAAATTAAATGTAAATAATAAAATATAGGTCTACTATTATTACAATTAGGATTTTATCCTAAAAATGTAAATGTAATTATTGTTTAAACTTTACGAGGTAGGCAGAAATCACCGGTGTCAAATATTTTTAAAATAATTGCTGCTAAATTCGAACCTAACCTAACCTATTTTGGCAAACCCGAAATATTACCAATTTTTTTATCACAAATTCATTTCAAATCCCCTTAACATTCAATACCTACAACACAAAAGTTGAAACGAAAAATACAATATTAATGAAATACAACTAATCTTCCGATGTTTTTGTAACGAAATTTACATTTACATATCTCACATGCTTCTCTGTAAAAACATAATTTTTTTTGCTAATTTAAAAATGCACTCGCCGCTGTTTCGCAACAATAGTTCCGAGGCAGAGCTCGGGCGACCCACTTTCACACTGAATAATAAAATATCATTTATATTTTGTTTTCTGTATTCCTGGATGCGACCAACGGGAAACACGGAATACCTGTTCGCGTGTTTCCTTCAAAAATCAACCAACGTTCTCGGGTACGTTACGTCATCTGCAAAATGGGAACTTCGAATCGAACGCGAATTGCAATCCCGACCGCACGTTCCCACGTCAAAAAACAAAAACCGACCGGAGTCACGTCAGGCCCCGCGCGTCGGTTGAAAGAGCGCGCGAGAAAAAATCCTAGCAGATCGCATATCGCGCCCGCACAAACGCGTCTCGGTTTTCGTTCGAAGAAGTAATTTGAAAAAAAAAGATGTAGTATAAGGTTGATCACAGGCACCGATAACGCTTGTGCTACCGTTTACGCACTCTTTGTTCGAGATAATAATAAAAACTCAACAAACAATGGGGGCAGAACAAGACCGAGTCGTTGCCTCAAACACGCCCTACTTGAAGGATAAAAAATATTACGTGTAGTGGACGTGTTCGTCTTATTACGTTCCCAAGCTCATCGTGTGTTTTTTACTGCACTTGTAGGTATTTATTTTATTTTTACCCGATGCTGGAATTAATTGCTATTCTAAATTCGAATTAATAAACACGACGAAGCTTAGTACAGACGTTAAAAACACTTCTACCAGTTAAAGGGTTAAAATGCCAATCAAATATTAGAACAGATATTAGTTGACATTTTCATTTAACATAAATAATTAAATATATCAATGATTGTAAAATAGATTTTGACAATTTCATTTATAAGATAGTTACATGTAAGAAAAATACATTGACAACACGCAAATCTCATCAGGACAACAATAATATAAAACTTTCGTTATACATATAAAATAGACATGTAGCGTGTATATAATAACACCCAGAAGGAGTAACTGGTAGTACTCATAAGTGAGTAGCACGTGTGTATCGCCCTTGTGAGACTGTTGTGTAAAACTCATGGAACTCACGACCTAATGAAAGTACAATCAAATACATTATCACTTTCTTCGTAAAATAAATTTAGATTCATACTTACTTATTTTATTTATGCGTACTTATATTAATGGACCGCAGAAACATTAAACTTCTTACGTATTAAAAGGATTTAATGTAAATAACGAAATATGTAAAAATAACTATACAAAACTGTATAATATTAACTAGATTACAAAAATGGGAGGAACAATCCTCGCGTATTGAAAGTTTTATGACATGCAACTAAACTCGAACTCAATATTTGATTCGTATGCTAATCGTAGCGGACAAACAACGGCCATTACAGATGGGCATTCATATTAATGTTCGCCACCTCGTAGCAAAAAAAATGTCGAAAACTTTTGGAGTCCGACTGTACCACCGCACCTGGGTCGCTGGGGGCTCTTATTCAAATGCAAATCAAACGTTCCATTTTTAAAATCTACCATCTCGGCACTCCTTGCTTCCGGAACGACTTATGTCCAATCGCTACCGATGACATCGTGTGACGCCAATCAAATTTCATTCATAACTATGTGGTTTTAAAATACAATTTATATTGTATGCACTTGGTAGTTACGTCAAGTTGATATTGGGCGGGGTTGTCGTTTGGGACCTTTTAGGGCAAATTTCGAGTACCCAGGTGTGCTCCCGATCCGGTTAAGGGAAGCGGCCTTGTTAGAGATTCTCGTATAAAATGGTTTAATGGTTTGTTTTTAATTTCATTTTTACATTCACAGATCCACTTTACTGCGGAATCGTTAAAAATAATCTGTTGATACGATATGTATGTAAGTAAATATCATGAGACAATACGTGTAAAAATTATGAAGTCAATTTGTTGGAACGTATTAGTTGTAATAAACAAGCAACTTTTAAATGTAGCAAAACAATAATAACCGAACAGTATCACGAAATATCGTAACCTGCTTTAAAACTGTAGCGTGATTTAATGGAAATTGCTCGTAAAAAAAAGTTCAATATTTAAATTAATTTACGTAAGCGTCATTACCGAAGCTTGTTCCTATTGTTCCAGCAGTAATTGTTGTTGCCCCGCTCCGGGTGAATGCACCATGTAACGTACACACGTCGCAATCGCAACGCAATTATATTCTATGCTATTACATTTGTACGTCCACGTATTAAACCACTAAAAACAAGTGTGGAAACTATTAAATTCGTAAATTACTAGAACAAATAAGCGGTTAGCTAATGAAATGTAATTTATGTTACATATTTTACTTTTCAGAAAATTGAAAGTACTCTTTATACAATTTATTTATGTGTGTACTGATTGCATCTCGATGCTTTAGCGAGATAAGCAACAAGCTGGTCTTTTGGTCTAGTGATTAGAGACCCTGACTGCTAAACCGGCTGTCGTGGGTTTGATTCCCAAACAGGACAAAAAGTTGTGGAATAAGATGAATGGGCATGTTTATTATGTAGCTATGTTATTTCTTTAAAACAACAATGTGTAACATCAGGTGTTAGTATCCATCCACTGATGTAAATTAAAAATCTTTGATACTTGGCTGAATTTTCCATTCGCGCTTCCTATTTTATACTGCAATTCTCTGAATGTTGAAGAATATGCGTAAAAGACTTATCAGAATTTAAACAATCATCAATCTCGTTCTATATCTCAAAATTTAACATCATTAGGATATTCCAAATCCTATTAGGGGAAAAAAAGACCAATCGATCATCGGACCTCACTCGATAGGGCCAGACGGCGTGGCACCGTATGGTATCTTCAGCATCTACACATTCCTGTTTTGGATCCAACATTCCAACGTAACACGTTTCTGTTCCCACAAAACGAAAACCTTATCACATAGTAATACAAACGATTTAGCTAATATATTTGGACATGGTCCATTGAAATAACAATTTAAATTTATTGATATGCACATTAATTTTTATTTATTACATTATCAAAATTACTAAACGGATTATTAATTTATTATTAGATTTACCAAAACTACTGGAATTAAATGATTTTGTACTAGTTAACTAAATATAAATTATTTTGTTGTGATTATTTAGGTAGGTATCTAATATACTCGTAGTTTCCTTCACAATAACAGTTCTACAAAATGGGAAAGATATTTATGACGCATGCTAAAAAGAAAAGTGCCGAGAAAGAAAACAAGAACCTAACATACCAATAATAAATATGATAAAAATGTTTTCGCGTGTTGTTCTTTTATCTCCACGGGCACACCAAGAGTTTAAACATTTATCTTCGGCAACGCAAATCAGAGAAACCGAATAAGTCACCCATAAAAACCAGCTCGCTATCGGACGGACTCGGCCGCACAAAGGCCTCTCGTAGTTCGCCAATAATAATAGTTAATAGTTTTCTGAACATCTATAGAAATGTGATTTAGTGGACTCAAAAGTAAGGCAGTAAATCAGGGAGATATCTCGGACCGAATCGTCCAATACTCGATATAATGATCTCGAAGGACACGTGCTCTCTCATTACCCGAAGTCATTCCATCGTTCCTGATTTAAAATAAATAAATTTTATTGCGCCATCTGTCATACCGGTTATAAAACTTTTCATAGTGGGTCGGCGGGAGTCAGTTCATGTTCCCGTCATTCTCGCCCTGACGTTTACTGTCGATGGGACTTATGTTGCCTGTTAATGCTTATGGCGATGCTGTTTCCTCATTACCAAGTCGAAATCCGATTTATAACATGTCAAATTTAAGCGCTACGCTATAAGTTCCCGAGACCTTTTTTGATTGCCACATTGACCTCACGGAAGACAATAATGAGATCGCGTATAGGTGCTAAGAGGATACTTATGCATATTCCGTGTAACGACAGCTTAGATATGGAAAGCTTTTTAAATATTTTATTGCTTACAACACAAAGCTCGATTAGTGGCGACTTTTTATTCCCTAAATGACAAGATTTAACTCTTCGCATGTGCACTTATGTTGTGTTCATAAGAAGGTCTTTACTACTGATATTACAAATACATTGAATGACAATTTTAATCACAATTATGAATTATAAAGACAACACTTGTTTTCAATTTAGACTCAAGTTGCATATCACCTTATAATATGATAAAATAAAACATATTTTTTACAACAGTAGGGATAATTAAGGGTACTCTCTAATGCGGAGTCCATTTTTTAATTACGTATAGACATGAAACGCAATATACCATTAAATGGCAAGTGATGTCTTTTCAAAGCGTTTAATAATAAAGGAGATGATGCTTGAAAAAGCTCCACTCGCGAAGTTCAATTACATATCCCAGTGTATAAATGAAAAAGTGGTTACCACTCAAAACTCCATCCAGGCAAATTAAATTCATACACGAAATGTAATAACAGTGGGCATCAAAAGGCCTCGACTGTCCGTGCGGAGCTTTCCTTTTAATTAGACCCTAAGTACTCGTTAAAAAACAAGATCTTCCCAAACAGACAAAGCGCGTGGTACTAACAAACATTGCGAATGTAAAAAACGTTGGATAAATAAGTGGAAAAATACAGGTAAGTCCAAGAGGGGTTTTGTACGGTCCGGCCGGCCACTTAGGTCATCCTGCGAAATAAAGGCCCAAGTTTTTTATATCGCTTTTAAATGCGAAGCCCGTACGTTCAGTCAGACCCGCCTCATCCCCTTCACGATAATGTGAAAGGAAACAAATGAAAGAAAATGTTTCCGAGCGCCCGTTAGCTTTTATTGAACAGTCTTGTACGTAGTTTCGATTGCAAATAGTTCGTGTAATTCAGTTAGCTGCCACTGCGAAACGTATAAAAAAATGAGAAACGGGAAATGTCTAAGGGACAAGAGTTTGCCTAGAAAAAGCGACGTATTTACAGAAAATCAGCGAAACGCGTAACGAAGTACGGTGCCGCTTCGCAGATAACTACATTGTACGAGTACCTCCGACAATCCATTGTACACGGGCATCAGGTGGATCTCGCGAACTAGGTATAATTGCGATCGAATTCTCGATACTGATGGCCTTATAAAAATACATATGGGTAGGCAATTAATTGTTGGATAGTTGAGCAAACAAATGGGTTGGCGTGCCTGCGACGGACGGGTACCAAATTTATATAAATCTTGGCTGTTTGCGACCGCCTTTGATATCGAAGTTGCCGTGTGTGAAGCTATACGTTTTCAATTCGGCCAGCGAGGGAGGGTTAGTGCGCTCGACGGTCACGAGGGGGCGCCACTGAGTGTTTGAAGCGGTGATTAGTAATGCGGTGGGGGCTTATGGCGAAATAATCTTAGTGGAGACGTTAATGAGAAAACATTTTACTGGTTGTCGGGGGTACTTGACGATTAATTAATTTCTCTTTCGGTTTTTCTGGCTCGGAGTTTAGCTTGAAGTTGTAATCGATGGCTATTATTACATTTTGAACTTTTTTTTATTTATCTCTAATGTCAACAGGTTTTCTTGTTCCACCTTTGGGATAGTAAAATAAATTTCATAAATACTAATTTTATTACTATGTGATGGTTACCATTTTTTTATCACTTATAAAACACACGTACCTAAACTTTCTGTCCCAGTTTTATATATTTATTTATAATTCGATAAACGGCAGTAGGAAGTAGGTAATAATTAGATTAGAGAACAGGGCAGTGAGTGCGAACAGTAAATTCCTATTGTGGCGTTATCGCGGGGCGCCAGCCGCCGTCGGAATATTAGGAGGCAACTTTAATTCCCGGCCGCTAGGCAACTTTTTAATTTCATCTAGAATTTTATAGAACTTCACTCTTCCAAGGTTGAGTAAATATCAATTAGAATAAGTAGCAGTCATAGAGATAATTTCAGAAACGTAATTGCGATATTTTACACTAATTCGCCTTACTAGTAAATTAACTAGGTAAACAGTGTGCCTAGTAGTTTGTAATTCAATCGCGCAGTCCGCTGTGATTCGGGGTTCAAATCCCGGCACGTTCCTCACTTTACAGAATTACGTGCATTGTATAAAATAAAATTTAAATACCACTTGCTATACCTAATTGTAAAACATTGTACGGAAACCTGGCCACCGTAGAGATTTTTCTTCGACGCTTCCATTGTTCCTCTTATGGACACGGTCCACGTCACATTATATATTAATTAGCGTTAATTGTATACATATTAACTAGTTAATCCCTGTAATAATTGTAAGTTGGTAATTATTATTCCCTATTACGAGTTATTATCGTCATAAAATTACAGAAACCAACCTTGTCTCATCGATTTTAGATTTCTCACATTAAAAATACCGAAGTAATGATTTTACGATTTGAAAGCTACTAGTAGTAGCTTTAAAAGTGTAACCACTTTATGTAAGAACGGCTAAAGGAAGCGATAATACATAGGTACATGTAAAGTTCACTTTATTCAAATATCAATTTACAGTCTTGAGCAAGTTCGGTCAACAAAGGCCGAGTCTTCAGATTCGTCAATTTTAGCGTTAAGAACGGGGGTGCATGTAACAGTCGACGAGCGAGATAATGTCGAGACACGTGCGCTCGCACACTCCATCGAATCGCAATACGTACCCAATCAGGATTATACAAATCCCTCGCGGCTATCCGGGGACGGGAAAATAATTACGATCGGCCCGAGTTAATCAAGTGCTGACGAGAATTGAGGAAAAATTCCCTAATACGAATATACTCGTACTCCGCTCGATTCGTATCGCTGGTGCGTTTGTAGCGAGTAATAGATTTGAAAATCCTGATAGATCCTATTCTACTATTCTTCTAGACTTAACAATTTTTGCAACCTATGATTTATACAAGACTCTCGTAATCGATTCATTTTAACGGAATATGATTAGTAAAATTATGATTTAACTAAGGCAAATAATACGTCTATGCTATAATAAAGATATAGAATAAGCTAATTTGCCCATGGTTTAATTTTACTTACTGTTTTAATAATTTTTAATGTTTTACAAATTTGCTCATCTAAATCGTATACAAATAATATTGTGGCTTATTTTTTACTTCAACGAGGGCGCTTAGCAATTAGAATGTAAAATGTAATGTAAAATGCTTAACAGGCGGCTCTGACTTCTAAATATATTTATGCTTTCGATATTTAAATGAGAATGTGCACCAAATGAGTTCGAATCTCATAGAGACGAATAATTGACGCCTAAAGGCCAATGTTCACTGAACGTGATGAAGCGTCACTCAACACATCAGTGAGCTCTATGAGCGACGATGCACCATTGCACACCCTCCGTGTGTACAACATAGCTACGATAAAATTTTGGAAGAGTTATGTCTTCGTTCTGAATTTGTTGCATGTTTGTAAAATGTAACCATTCACAGGATTAGAACTAATGGTAAGTTAATGTTCATATTGAATATTTTCATATCTGAAATCAGCAATGGGTTTAATATGAGGTCGGATTCCTTCATAGACCTACTATGTACTACTTAATACTTTGTAGTCCAGCTTCGATCAACCTGGTTTAAATCGTCACCAAATCTGAAAACGTATCCTGCCTGCTGTTATACTATCAGAAATAGGCAGACATTGCATCTAAGCACCAGGAAAAGATGATACCTACGCGTACATTTAAAATCATTAAAAACTATTAGATGATCCTAAATGTTTTAGATGTAGACGAATAAAATACAATCAAAGTTACGCCTGACAATGTTCTCGTTTTTCCGTGATTTGAACTCCATACTGAATGCTAATGCAATAGAGAGCTTACTCTTTCAAACTACAACTACCGCACCCAGCCAAGAGACCAATGCGGGCTGATTTTAAATTCACTTAGTAAATGAAAACAATTTGCACTGTTCTTACGACAGCTTTATCCAAATTTAGTGTCGGCTTTAAATGAGAATTTGAACTTCGAATATTTGTTAAATCGATTTATTGAACCGCCTGTTAGTGATAATGCACACTTCAGCTGATGTTACTTCGGTATTAATGAATTAATGTTAATTGAATAAGTCTATTATCGTCATGGATACCTTATACTGACGCTCTTTAGATACTAATTAAAAATAATTTATTGTTTACTGTAAAAGGTGACTGGAATGATTACTTTTGTTAATAGTATGGATATTAAATATAATGTTATAATGCACCAATCGTTGTGAAGAAAATGACGTCACAATTTAGTGCTGAGATCTTCATGTCGATCGCATTACGTGAAGAATGCAGCCGGTACACTCGCAAAGCTTACCTTTTGAAACGGCAGATCGTCTATTTGGCCAAAAGACTTCCATCAGATTCGTGTTTAGCTTCACTTAGAGAATGAATACGGACTGCGCTGTTCTGACGATGGCTCCATTTGAATTCACTCCGAACATTTTTATTGGTAATTCAATGTGATTTGAGAACGACCGGGGTTTTTTAAATATCGGCCCAAATTGGATTGCTTAAACAGTTGGACAATTTTTCAAATCGCTCTACGTTAATATGAAATAAGCGTTACTTTACTATTTATAATTATACTCATGAAGATTATTGATTACTGGGTGAAGTAATACTGATTACTGTGTGAAACGTTGTGTTGATATAAAAATATTTGTGTGACTAGCAGGATTATTAAATTTGTTCTGTGTGTATGTATATTTAGAAGTCTGATTACCAACACCTACTGCTACATGAATAGGCTTCATGTGGGTAGTGAGTGGAAATTGAACCTCTCAATCACAAGTCCTCGACCAACAAGCTAATTGTAAATATTACAATGTTGCATTAATTCAAAAATATACTACACTTTTTCTTATCTAGGATATATGTATTAAGAATTTTGTTCCAATATTCTGAGATTTTGATTCGAATAAAAATTTATATGGAATAACAAAACTATCAAATAAAGAACAACATTGTTCTAAGTTATGTTTTATTTCGAGCCAACCCTTTCCAGTATTCAAAAGGTAACATAAGAAGAACTTATTAGACGCAACCCTAATCGCGCAAAGCTCCGTCAACCAATTACTCTGAAAGAGTCTTTCAACATGGCGGAGGTATTTCAATTTAGCTTATTGGCTCATGTGCGCTGGGATTTTGACAATTTTTTCCTGGTCCGCTTCTCATCTTTTCCAATCCATCTATCACGTGGATATTTCTAAAAAAATATATTTACGAACGCCAACTGCTTATATATTTAATTCCCATAATGTGTGTACCAAAAGGTACCTTTTGCACCTATGTACTCGTACAATTTTATCACACTATAATTCCCACGGTTCATAATATGTACATTTATTGTAAAGGAACTTCGAATGTATATAAGTAAATTAAGTTTTCTTTATGTACTACTTTGAGATATCGTAATAATATGCATGCAATATACCCATTAAAAAAAAATTAAATACTTACATATAGCTATGAAAAAAATCTCACATAGTCAATACGGGAATGGATATTTTTGGTTATTTAGTAGGTATAGTAAAAGAGATATTCTGAAATATTTTTTATATAACAGCATACCTATATACGAATACCCACATTTAGTTATCAATAAGTAATAACTCGGGTCGTGACCCGCCACGCAGCTGCTAACTGCAATGCAGATCGGCTGTT
>DWGJ01002657.1:0-15156 GCA_018246895.1 Aspitha aspitha aspitha | reverse complement strand
CTTATATATATAAAAATCCCGTGTCACGATGTTCGTTTGCGAAAATCTCCGAAACCACTGAACCGATTTCAATAAAAATTTGTTCATATCTACATATTATTTGAACCAACTTATAAGATAGGATAGTTTTTATAAAATAAATAAATAATAGATGTCAATTGTCAATATTTTTTACATAAAATCAATTTCTGAACGCATGATATTTGTCATATATATATATGTATGATTTGAGATAATGTAACCACGGCAGCGCCTGGTCAGGTCCACTAGTTATAATATAGAGAGAATACGGAAGTGACCACGTATGTTGAAATATAAAGTTAAAATCCGTGGTTTCGGGTCGTAGATATTTTACATTCTCTACCACTTGCCAATTCTAAATGGAACGGAACGTTTTATTGGTCATCAATGTCACTTGTGATTGCTGCGTTGCGGTACGAGGCCTCCATCCGTTGCAAATGGACTGCATGATTTTTTGTACTCGTAGGTTTACGGCGAGGATTTTTTTTTTTTTTAAGTGACAACTGCCTTAGCGGTGTTGTGCACTTTTTGTAAATGGATAAAAAATGTTACACTCGCGTTAGGACACGTGACCTGATCGAAAATTCGTGAAATGGTGTTTGAGATATATGCTGTATCTACGCGTTTGACTTGCCTTGGCCTTGGTTGCCTTGGCGACCACTGTCATCTAATAAATGTAGTCATGAACGTTATGTGTTTCCTTTTGTTCGATCTCTGACCAGCGCTGGTGGGTAGATTATACAAATCCACCCTCATTATGTTTCAACTCCAAATCGTGAGAGTGAAAGGAGTCGCTGCGCTCGCTCCGTGTGACACAGACGTTCTGTGCTCCCGTGCTATCATCGTTATTTTCTCGTGCGACTACGTTAGTTCCCACGTGAAGAAAATCAGTTATCCTCCTGTGTTTCGTGTGATTTCCACTGATGCTCTCTATTAAATGAAATAATATTAATCTTCATTATCTAAAGTAAAATACTGATAGTGATAGTGATTGAGAATACACATTCATATACATTTGTATGTTATGACTCTTAACGATTTTACCGCTAAAATTAAGCCTATTATTTTATGACTTTATATCTTCTCACTGTGAAGAAAAATCCGTAGCAGTAGAACAATCAAACCGTTGAAAAACAAAATGGAACCTATTCAGAAATAACTATTTTACATCAACTTGAAACAAATTTGGAAAAATAAAATGCTTTTGTCTACATTTCAAAGACAAAGACATTTATTTGCACAAATATGGGTACATTTAAAGATGTCGTTCAAACGCATGATGCTCAATATAATGATAATTCACAGGTCCTATGTCTAGCATTAGCAATGATAAAATACGTTAGAACAACAAGCAAAAGCAACAACAAAATGTTTGATTACTGAAAAACTCTAAAAGGCACGACCGGTACATTTTACATACATAGGTATAAAGGACGGCAATATTTCTTGTTATGACACAAGCTGATAGGACCGGTTGCATATTTCACGGCTCTTTGGCAGGCGGCCTTGCAGATAGGCAGAGTGTTAGGCACCACACGCCCCTTATAAAGTTCTACATATTTGCCATGCCTGACCGCACGTTAAAAAGATTGAAGGCATTAATAAAAGGTTTTTTGTCTCTAATGCTGCATTACGTATGGATTTGCAGAGGACAGTGTGATGCCTGTTTCAAGTAGCTAAAGCATGAATAATTGAATCAATCAATACAGACAAACCAATAAAAAATAATACAACAAAAAAAATAATACCCGAAACAGACAGACAGAGTGTAATTTGGCTGAATAATCGGAGGATTTTTTCTCTCCTTCTAAAAGAGTCTTTGACTAGTCATACATTTTTTTAAATCTATCAGCTGTCTACGATAATATGTAAGTTTGATGTTTTATTGTTGCAGGAAATTGCCGCTATACTCATCAGCTTCGACAAACACACGGAATGGCAATCAAAAGAGGTCAAAATTCGGTAAGTGCATAAATCGTCATACATTCGTTGAAAACAACACAAAAGACTTTACTGATACAATCTTATTATGATAATGGTGTAGAGAAATCTCGCATAAATATCCCGTTCTCGAATTATCCGGTAAATGTTATGTTAAACCGAAAGATAAATTCTTTGACCTGAAATTGGGTGCTCAAACCGGATTTTCCCGGCGGCTGAGATGCTCAAGATCATGAATGTTAATGTCGAACCACTCCAACTACACCGTATTCGAGTCTTTAAAAAGAAAAAGTGGTTTAAAAAAATCCAACTACATCCCAAGCAGACAATCGAGAGAATAAAAAAGCAGCCAGAATCATGAATTAAAACTATCAGTAGACTCGCGTCTTCTTACTTTTATACCGTTAGCCTGTGACTGTACCTAATTTGGCGCCCAACGAGGGACCCGTTCCAACTTGTAACAACTTTAAGCAAATTAAAACTTCCGCCGTGACTACTGCTCTCTTAGTCTCAACAGTTGAAATATTAACTCTTTATGAGGACGTAGTGTACTTTCGGAATTTCGATGCGCCCGCGGATGCGAGCCGTTAGTTCAAAATTTAATACGGATCTCGGCGACTTGAGTACAGTTTACTTTGTCTCCGACAAAAATACCTACACGTTTTATCCTAACGGATGAAACGGCAAGCGTTTATATCCTTGTATGACAATATTTGTGACAAATGATATTGAAGCATTTATTGATATTGAATAGGGAATGTTTTACACGCTGCATTAACGAGGGAGTTTAAACAAACTGGAATTGGGAAGAGGATTCATTTCCTTATTTACTGTCTTCGCTTTTGTATTACGCTTTTACTCGAATCTCGTAATAATTGCAACTTCGGTCACCCCATTTTTCCCGGGCGCCAGTCTGATGTCGTCGCGTACGTAGCGACTGTGACGTGTTCTTTGTAACAGATTGGTCGGTGGCCCGGATTTTCTTTTCATAACGCGCACATTGTGTGCGAGCTGCGGGTAGTTGAATTAATTCATGTTGTTTTGGCGGCTCAACACGGTCGAGGTTTGTGTGTATAGCAAACTGTCTCACTGATCACTGTATTGCGAAATGCGTACCTATTGTCTCGATTTTCTGCGGGAAGTACGAAAATATGTGTTTTTATGGCTGTAGCAAATTGTGCGTGCTCCGAATGGATAGCGGTTTTCTCTGGATCATTGACGTCTGTGAGGGCCCCATCGAATAAATCGTTTGTTGTTACGCATTGGACGATATGATGGTTAGATTTTTGTAATTTAAGCTTAATCTCAGACGTAGTTGCGAATCTAACTTTATTACATTATTCATGTTCATAAATTACGAGTAAGTGATACATTAGGTACATACATACTTCTTTGTATGATTACATTAAACTATGTAATCATACAAAGAAGTATTTAAGATTATGAGGATGATAATGAAAGAAGATGATAATGTTGATATTGCTGTTCATCGTATGGATGACCTTGGCAAAAAAATAGTAGCATTAAACTTAAAATAAACAGATTACAATTATATACGAGACAAAAATTATTCGAGACAAAGACAATATTGACATTGCTGTTGACCTTACTGATGATGATGACAAAAAAATAAAAGTGGCAATTTAAAACAAACGGATTACGGTTACATGTACGATTAAATTACCGCGATTCCGAGCGGGGTGACGTCACGCGGAACGGGATCGGGCGACCGATCCGATCCGGGTGAGACGGGGCGAGCTAATAGGCTCTAATCACCGGATAACGTGTTTGATTCGAACGTTCTCTGCGAGGAGACAGGGGGTAGTTTGCTGAATGACGGGCGGACTTGTTTTTTCGATTGACGTTATTCTTGTCCACCACAACATGTGATAGACATGTACGACGTTCATCACGTGCATGCATGCATATGCAAATACATATGCATGCATATGCATCGTAATGAATAAAACAATTACTTGTTTTTACATAATTTTTAATGTTTTTTTTTCTGTTAACTTTTAACTTTTTAATGTTTAATTTTCTTTATCCTTAATTTTATATCTAATTTTTTTTTTAGTTTTTAAATGTTAAGCCTTAATGTTTATTTCTTCTATATATATATTTGTTTTTCCTGCTTCTAATTTTAATTTTAACAATTTGTTATTCAGCGGAAACTTCACTGATCAATGAGTTTTTAAAATGATGTATGTAAATTTGTGTAACCCTATATTGTATGTTTCCCAAATATATAAATAATTAAAGTTAGATTTTAAATTTTTTACTTAGCAGTGATAGTATTATTCATATAGTTTATTTATATTTTGAAAATGCCCTGTCAAAAACTATATTTTATACACAATTATCATGCTCATGTACTAAATAAAACATCCAGCGTAGTATGGTTGCTTTCTAATATAACCCCATATTTTGTTTTACATCCACAATTTGGCGTCTTTCATTGGCATTCCGATCACATCCGCCAACACGTGGTAAATGTCATTACTCGTAGATTGGATAGCAAAATTATATTTCCCAAGTTTTTTGCTACGATACAATGTATCTTGTACCGTTGTTTGTTTATGAAAACAGAGTAGAAACCACTAGATACCAATCACAAAAGGTTGTCGCCTGGAGATATTATGTATCCACTTGAAATAGTACTGCAGGAATGGTCTGTTAGTGCTCTGTTCGTTAGGATTAATGATAAAAGGACTTTTGCAATCGGACTATTAATAACATTGATTTTGTGACGATTTTAAATATAAGTTTATTATAGTTAAAAATTAGGTAATAAATAATTCAGTAATTGTAAATATAGTAAAACGATAAAATCGTGTTTTAAATTTGTACGCCGTAAAAGGCAAAATATGGAGTGAACTAACAATTGTGTAACATCTTGAAATGTACCCATATTTGTGCAAATAAATGTCTTTGTCTTTGTCCTATTAGAGTTTTAGATGCTCGTGGGTAACAAGTGACTGAGACAAAAGTGAATAGGCACTTTCTGGACAAGCGTGCTTCATGATAGACTGCATCTCACTTAGCACTACCATCAGCTAAGCTCGCAGGCTAACGCAAGCTTATTACTCAACTAGCTGTGCCCGCAGTTTCACCCGCGTTGATATCAATATATTCCCGTTTTTCAACATTTGCCATTGCTGCTCCACTCGTATTAGTCTTAGCGTTATGTTATATACCCTATAGTCTTCCTTAATAAATGATCTATTGAACAAAAAAATAATTTTTCAATTCGAACCAGTAGTTCCTGAGATTAGCGCTTTCAACCAAACAAACTCTTCAGCTTTATAATATTAAGTATAGATAAAAAATATCTGTCCATTCATAGCTAGATGGTCGCTCGCTGGCGATAGATCAAGTACATTTGCAATAACTAATCCAGTTTCTGCGAAATTGCTATGGACTTTCTAGGAACATTTCTGAATGTAACGGCATCCTGAAACTTGAATTATTTGGACCCTGTAACACTTTTTACAGCGTTCAAACTAAATTACGTAAAGTTACCGTAATAGAGAATTTATGAGAATGAAGGTACTTTGTTTTCCAAATAATAAAACTGTTAATACTATTCGTAATGCATTACCGTACCGCCCTTTTGGTAGTTAAACGTTGGTAATTTTGAAAAGTACCCACTCTTTTTGTTGTTGATTTTAAAAATATTTCAGAAACCTCTGTCTTTATTCAACTTCCTAGCTAACATCAAAATAAATGACATTGAATTCTTTATAGCACTGTTCAAATCTTTATATTCCACTGTAAAATGTATAGTGGGTATATTAAGATGTGGATATAAGGCATTCTATTTTATATGTGTAAGATATAAGGCATTCTATTTTATATGTGTAAGATATAAGGCATTCTATTTTAGTCCTAGCAAACGTGACCGATTTTAGGATGAATGTTATTTTTAAAACACCGTACGCACCTTTGCTACTTTTGTTAAACAATAGCAACCAGTGTTGAATTAAAGTAAATGAATTATAATAAGTAATAATAAATAACTGGGGACAATTTCACACACGGCTGTCTGATCCCAAATTAGGTAATTCAATGCCTGTGTTATGGTGACCAGACAGCTGATAAACATACATATATACATACGATATAGTACTTATATTGATATTTTTATTATGACCAGACACAGAACAAACAAATGTGCTCATCACACAAATGTTTGTCTTAGGTAGGAATCGAACCCACGACCTCCGGTTTTGCAGCTAGGATCTCTAACCACTCGATCACGAGGCCAGTCAAATGACTGACTGATAAATGACTCATTATAATAGCACTATTACTCAGTTTAAATCAAATGACTCCTTCAACTAATTGAAGTTGCTTAAAGGAACCACTTGGCTCGCTTCTCTCGTACGGTAATAGATAGGGTTGGTTTTGTATCAGTGATAGTGGGAGGCGGGATAGGGGGGGATAGGGGAAGAAAGCGATCGTTCAAGAGCGAGAAAAGATTGCACCCGAGTGAATTCTAACCGCTGAATCGCAACTGTACCATTAATAAAACTTCTCGGCGAGCTTATTTGTTTGCACCAACGCACCCAAGAGCACAAAATGATTTCAAAACCAGCGATAACACAACTAATGGGTACTGAACCCTAAGCATTGTGTATATATGCACCAGTGGGTTACCACCAAAATAAGGGTTCAAAAATAAGTTCCAAATTTTTATGGGGTTTTTCAAATAGTAGCCGTCATTTTGTTAATAATCGTCATACCCGGATTGAAAAATTGCATTTTAAAGCTTGAAGTTTCTAGTTTCTTTCTATACGCATATACACACACATGCACATATACATATGTATATATATACACTTCTATGACTAATTATACAATTAAAGAACGCAGGCTATCGCTGAGACGCGCTGACAGGGTACGCTTATTCATGACTCTTTGCAATTTAGTTACTAGTATATCTCTCAGAAAGAACATTATTTCAGTTGCAAATAAGTGCAAAATTGCTCTTTTAAAATGTTTTCATTGGTAATTGTAAAGTAATTGGAAAAGTCGAGATCAAAACGTGAAAACTGTTAGCATAAATAAAATCCGTAAAAGGCAGTGCGATTACGAGTACATTAGCTTGATATTGCGTGGAAAATCGAAATTAAAACGTGAAAACTGTTGCCATAAACAAAAAAAACCCAACAGGCACACACACACACACACACACACACAACACAGCACGCAGCATGTTTCGGGTGCGGCTACCTGAGCGGGCGGTGGCAGTGCAAAAACAGCGCCCGCGTCGCTCCCACGCTCGCTCCCGCGGCCACTGACCCCGTCTGCATTAATGTTAATTTGACGAATATTGACGACGTGATAACGACGGCACAAAAGGCGACCGCGAGCCCCTTTTTGCGAGCGCGCCTTCCTATTCACAATTTTGCATCGTAAAGTCGCTCTTAATAATGTCGGCGCGCCTCGTAAAATCAATTAGTTGTGTACGATAATCACGCTACATTTGCATTTGACTGTTGAGAGCGCGATGTTTTATATGATTTCCACGAATACACTTTTGTTATAACAAAATGTCATGTAACGCACACGACAGAAATACTGATATTTTTTTCCCAAACAACCAGTCTGCTCAAGATTTTGTTGAAGATACACAGCAAATTTGAATATAATATATACATACGTAGACAGTCAATTTTATAACGCAAATACTCTTTAGTCCTTTATGGAAATCGAACCTAAAACCCTGTTAGATATTCAAAGCCAATGGACCAACGAGCCAACAGACACTTTTCCAAGAACCATATTTATGTAAGTGATAGAAATGACTAAAAGAGAGATCATTACACAATGCGAATTAAGTTAAATTGGTTTTCTAAACAGTTAGTTCATCAAATTTTAACAAATGTGTTATATTGTTTATATAATTTTATCCAGAAAGTAATAATGAAAAGAGTAATGAATGTCACGTCAAGCCGGTAAGGACAAAGATAATTGATATTGCTCTTTATATACACCGTTAGGACCCTGTTGTGTTTGTATTATAATAATGATATTATTATTAATGTTGATAATGATGTTCACAAGATAATAATGTATAGATAGCTCGTAGTTTCTCCATAAAAAACTTTAAACGTAATAAGAGGCCATCCAAATAATTATCCAACGATAAATTACTATCTATGTAAATACATATTACAAACAAATTGGTCCGCAATAAAATGTTCATTGCCAAATGTAATAACAGCGTTGCAAAAAGTACGAGCATGTAACAGTGATTAACGATATTTGATTTTCAATTTACACAGTACATTGAATCATAAACAGCGAATGATATCTGGTGCATAGAACATAATATTTCTACCTTGAAACTGTTGTTATTAAAATCCAACTGAGTCCCCAAGAGTCGCAACGCTTCTGTGGCCAACTTCTAGAGCTGACTGATACTAATTAGACTCATTATGATAAATACTAGTTAGACTAGTATTACAAAAAATCCTATTGGTCTAATAATCCTATTATTTTTCTTGTTGTAATAGCGCCTATGCTGATTAATACTACATAAATAGACTCATTGTGATAAATACTAATTATACTAATGTTAATAATCGTACAGTTCGACTGTTACCAAAAATGGTCAGTAATTAATAGTATTCATATTCAAGCCTAATAACTAAAGTAATTAGTATTAACAGTCCAATTTACACACACAATGAACACATTATGTTACAAGGGGCGGCATCCGCCGATTGTACTGGCTACAGGTTATTTTGCTACTCTCTTAAAATTACACAAATTAGTTGTACCTTAATTAATACGTTCATAAAAGATTTATTATTTTAATCCAATGTTGCAAGCATCATATTTATTGTCCTTCCAAAATTGGATTAAAATATAGCTCGTACTTGTAAAAAATATTCAAATTGTGAAATAATAAGTGAAATGAAGCAGCGAATAAATTATTTTAAGATATAATACACGTACAGTGCAGGTCACGTCGGTGACAATTGCAAAAAGCTATGAAAACAGTGAATCCAATGTTGCGGCGTCATACAAATTGTAATCAGCATTTCGATGGATTTTACGAGTCGAATAGCCGAGGGCAGGATTAACGGCGGATATAAAAGGAAAAATCCCAATATTTCCGCTTAATATGTGCATAAAAATAACTCAGGGAGGGGAAGTCACCATCGGCGCGTAACTTTTGATCGGTTTGACCTAAAAAGATAATGTTCTACGCTGAACATAAACACTGAGAAAAACGCTTAGGTGCAAAGAAAATTGTTCCTTGTTTACTCGAACTTTCTATACACGCGTATAACTTCGTTTGGGAAGTTGCGAGATTTCTTGGAAAAATGTTTTTTTAACACTCCACAAGCGCCGCTGGAAGCGGTTTAAAAGCTCGACACGAGGTCTATTTGCTTACATTAGCTTCCGTTGTGTACCTGATGTATGTACATACGTAGATTTACGTTTTTTCGTTAGAGATCTCAGTGCTTATTAAGAAGCAGTTCTTGTTTCCTGTTTTAATTGGTTTGTACGAACGGTTTACGGGTTGAGATGCGTGGACCTGGATGGCTGGAAACGTGTTCTGAATAACACTCGTGGTCGCGTCTAAATAAAGGTAAATAGTGGTTCTCGCAGGCTATATTTATAGTGATGTAATCTATATTTGTAATGCAACAACCGCTAGACGGATGTATTCATTAAAATTTATTTCGTAACATTTAAATATGGGGCGTCGCTATTCCGGTTTTCCTTTTATTTCCTTACTTATCTTACCGACGGAAATTGCAAATGTGATTGCTCATTTTTCATCGTTTTTTTGGTTTACAGCCACAATAACTCTTTGGATAAGAATTAGCGACATTAAAAAAGCACTAGAGAATGTAATTCAAAAACAACTGACAAATATAAAACAAAAACGTATCGCTTACAAACATAAATAACATCTACGCTCGTTCAAAAAGTACAATATCAACGGTCAGTGAAACAAAACGCCGACTCGGGTTTTGGAAATTTGAAATTGGAGGACAATGCGGTGCAAAAAATTGTAATTGTCTCCATAATTCGGTCGCGATTCGCGTCCGCCGACGCTGTTTTTGCGTCGCGTCATTTCGCCGGGTGCGGGGCGGTGCGGGGGTGGTGTCCCCTTAATTGGCATCGCGTACAGCGCGCCTCGCAACAGGTAGACGGTGCACGGTATACGTACGTACATCGGGTACTCGCATATGTGGTTTTTCGTATAGCTTAAGCGGTATTACATCTATACTAATATTATAAAGCTGAAGAGTTTGTTTGGTTGAACGCGCTAATCTCAGGAACTAGTGGCCTGAATTGAAAAATTATTTTTGTGTTGAATAGTCCATTTATTGAGCAAGGCTATAGGCTATATAACATCACGCTATGGCTAATAGGAGTGAAGCAGCAATGACAAATGTTGCAAAAACGGTAAAATATTGATTTCCACGCAGGCGATGCTGCGGGCATAGCTAGTAAAAAATATACCTAAAAAAACGGTCTGCACAAAAAATGATGTACATACAAACGACGTTTGTATATAACTATACATAGTTACTTTATTAGTACAAACCAGCTAACGAGCAAGCACGAAACACTGAACAGTAAATATAAAAAAATCCTTTTTTTCATTTCCCAGTACTGGTTAAGGGTGAAAACGAAATCGGTTTATGTATAGAGGCGAATGTAGATTCAGTCTATACATACGAGTACATAAGCAGATACTGGAACACGTGTTAAACACAATTTCTTTTAAACCCAAACTCAGCTTGGAATCGTGCATATTCGTTCGTGTCCATTAAAAATAAGAGCAATAAAAAGAAAATTAAACGGAAATCTACATACATTGGTTACTATTGGACACTGTTAGTACGGCGATAAAGTGGAATCAGCGTTAGATCGTAAAAGCTAATCGCCCTCGCTACCGTTAATCGATCTGCAAATGTACTACGAAAGTATGTATGTAGATACGCGACCGCTCGTGAGCCTCCTCGACCTGGTTTTACGTGTAAATATGTATAAGTTAATTTTAGTGTAAATTAAGCAATAAGTAATTAAGAATTGATAAATAATTATTATAACAACTGTAAATTAATTTGTTAAATTTGTACGCCGTAAAACGCAAAATATGGATTGATCTAATAATTCTGTAACATCTTTAAATGTACCCATATTTGTGAGAACAAATGTCATTGTCTATTATCTTTGACCCGTTTCAACTAAACAGCTCGTAACTAGTAGTACGGTAGATGCTAGGACATGTGTATACCGTTGGCCGTAACTACCACTACCACACCTATTTACATTGCTATTAAAACAATTTGTGTTTCAGTTTGAATGGCTTGGAAGCCACGTGGTACTATCCTATAGACCATCACAGTCCTAACCTAACCTCTAATAGTACGGATACTAACTAATACTAATGTAGTGTAATGGGCGAATACTGATTCGGATTAATATTCCCTTAGTCTTATTAGAGTTTGGTTGTAGTTGACCCTGGCTAAAAGAAGCCACCAAATATTTTTGTAATTTGTAATTTTTTCCCTATAAATCAAGCATATTTGGCACGTTGTTTTTATAATACGTGAATACTGAATTCCATGCACTATTTAAATTTGCAGGGTTATCATCCATAGACACTACTAGTTTTTAAAATAGCGTGTGAAGCGACGTTAAATGAAAATTAAGCCATTGAGTTTAAAATTGAATTGAGTATGTATTTAGGAAAGTTTTTAAGCTTGAATATAATCACGATTAAAAGAGGATCTATTGGTATGAAAGCCTACTATGGAACTATGTAGATCGAGGCAAAAAATATGAGCGCAGTTTACGATGAATACGTTAATGAATGGTAAAAGAAACTGAAAATATACGAACCGTTGAAAATCGCAAACCGAGCATGCAGCTAGAATAAATAGAAATGAAGATACTTTAAGCAAGTTTTCACCTTTAACTTACAGGCTTAATAAGTTTGAATGCGTGTTAAAACCACTGTAGACTATTTATAAAATTAATGCAATGTTCCATTAGGTCATTGACCTATTTGATGCTCCACAACATTTTCTATAAGACTCGGTCATTAAACGAAGCAACAGCTCGTTGGCAGTAATCGATCAGTCGACGTACCAAAGAGTACTTCACTGCCATTTACCCGAGTAATAGCCCTTTCAAGTCTTTTTCAGCCGTAATTTCCCGTTACGGGGAGAATTGATATTAACCAACGCCATTTTCTGTTTACCGGCTTACTGTAGGTGATTTAGGACGTAGTTAATGTTACTCGTATATGGTTTTCACTACACGAATACTAAATGGAATTAGTTCTATGAATGCAAAAATATGTAGCTCGAATATTATTTTTATAAAAACCGTTTAATGAATTTTGTTCGGAATATTATTTAAACCT
Organism: Aspitha aspitha aspitha; assembly: GCA_018246895.1. Classification (NCBI taxonomy): domain Eukaryota; kingdom Metazoa; phylum Arthropoda; class Insecta; order Lepidoptera; family Hesperiidae; genus Aspitha; species Aspitha aspitha. Next base: position 2,789 of record DWGJ01002657.1, on the reverse strand, counting down.
TGTGATCAGAGTATGTATAATAAGAAGTACTAGTTCATATTGCATTGTTCTTGTAATCTTAAAACCAATATCCGAAAGATAAAATAATAAGAAAATAACGCAGGCGAAATCACACGTAAAAACTGATATATTAAAAAGTATAATTTATTTCCAAATACAAATCGAAATCTTTTTGTAATGTATATTAATTTTACGTGGTTTTTGTTGTGACGTTTGTAACAGACATTAAATTCGTATCAGTATTTAACAACGTGAGCTTTGTACGTAATTTAAATATGGAATGTATTGGAATTCATATTAATTCATCGGGAAATAACAGGATTGAACCATTTCCATGAAATTACCATTTAATCCGTTTATATCCATGCAAAATTGTATGTGCTATAATAATATTATGAAAATATACTGTAATCGTTGCTGCAAACGTGGAAAACTAATATTCTTCCATTAAAATAATAGCGGATTAAGTAAATTCCTGCGATGATTCGTGACAATGAATCCAATATGGCAATTTAAATTCTCCCCTAACCATTATATCCCTTAGGGTGGCTACAGAAGGTACCAAAAAGATCACTATAACACTATTTTTAAATGTTATGTCATATTTAAAATTATTCGCTTACGACAATTTTTTAGGTTGGTTCTTATTTACTGACAACTTAAGTTGGTAGAACTGTTAGTTTACTTTATCTGTCTGGCTCTGCCTATAGAATCTTATTATATGTACAACTTGTGACGGAAGTAGAACAGAATATATAGCTGTCGAAATATTTGTCTTTTTTTCTAAGTAATCACAATCTATCAGATGTTTATAGGTGCATATACAAAGCATAGAAGATGCACTAAGGTTGTAGGTTGTTTCAGTTTTGGTTATACTTATATATAATGTAAAGTGCTTTGGGTTTACATAGCAATTAACCCTCAGTTTTCTCATCTCATCAACGTCTTTATCGTACCCTTGTCGGGTACACGGCTCCCCTAAGTATGAGAAAGGGTTAAGGGTTAAGATTGTGCCACGCTGGTCGAGCGCGGGGAGGAATACAGTCAATATTACTCAGAACCTTGCTTGCAGGTATCTTGGTTATGTTCTTCGCTGTAATAAGGTGATATTTAATCAAATCGGAGACATATTCAAATAAGTCTACGTCAAGACTCTAAATAACTAGACTGTAAATATATTTTGATAAAAGTTTTTCACTGAAGCAGTTTTTCAGGACCGTATCTGGTCAGAATTTCTAGTCTCTGTCGACCCCTAAAGAAAATAGGCGTGACTATGGACACTTAATGAAAAAATCATAGTTTCGTAAATTTAACAGAAATAAGGCAGGATTTGAACGCAGGCCTGCAGGAATGAGACTGAATTTCAAACGACTACATCATCACTGCGTCAAGTTAGTTTTCTCGTTTGTTACTTTTTATTAACTTTGTATGTACGAGTATGTATGTACCGGGCGGGAACCTTGCGACTGAATTTTAGAACAGTTATATGTATTTAACCGATTGCGCTGAAATTTGGTATACAAGCTTATTCTGGATGACAATGCGTGCTTAGCTATATGACGTCATTCTAATTCTAATATGGGGCAAGATGGTGAACTTGTTATTTTTCTGCACTACCACAGTATGGGTGTCAAATGAAAGGGCTTGCTGAGGGGAATACGAAAACTTTCTACTTTGTTTTTAAAAAGTTTTTTTAATATTAACTTATTTTATTTTTGTTGCTCGATACGAGTAAAAACGGCTTGTAGTTTAATTGCTAAATCGAGCATATCTTAATAGCTTAAGAGCTACGAGGTTCCCATGGTCCCGGCGCCTCTCCCTCGGCGTTCCGATCGCGAGCGAGCAAACGAATTGATTGCGATTCCGTCAGCATCCGGCTCGCCAGCCCGCGTAATGGCGTCTACAAACAGCCCCCAGCGCCCTTGTAATTGAACTGTTATTACGTCTATTAATCGCGTTTTGTTGATTTTGTGTTCTTGCTTTTGCTGCCTCTTACCTGGGATGTTTCAAAACAAGAGCGAATAGGCACTTTCTAGGCAAACATGCTTCACGTTACTGCATCTCACTTACCATCAGGTGAGCTTGCATTCAAACGCAAGCCTATTATACTACATTAAAAAAAGTGCTATTCCTAAATTACATATAATTTTCACACATAATTCCTTTTATTACATTTCTTCAGCTTTGTTATTGCTTGTTTTTTTACTGTCGTTGTCCATTGAGGAAGGTTTTACGTCATTTAACATTGTGCAACGACCCTTACGAGGGGTAAAATAGAGGGCGATATTACAGAGAGCTTTTTGCTTAGCATAGGGTGACATACGCAACACATTTTGTGTGTATGTGTATATGTTTATACTGTGTTCTATATTATAATATGCATTGATACTAGTATATTATATTACTATATTATACTGTGTACATTATTATGCGTAAGATTTAAAAAATTGGAGAAAATCTGACGGATGATGGCTAATCTTTTTTTAATTATTCCACCGTGAGTACTTGACTTCAAACGAAAACTGGATAATTGGCGCTTATAAAAAATGTAATAATTCTCGTCAGTCCGAGAGAAATTTGTACCTATTGTTAAATTCTGTTCAGAACAAAGAAATATATAAAAGTCATGATAATCATCAATTTTGTGAAATGTGTGGAAACATCTACATATCGCTGCTTTTCATGAATACTCAAACAACTCAAAATTTTGATAATACCAGTTTATAACACAAATAAATCCAAAATATTGCTTATTTCATACTCAGTAAGACTCACATTCATAAAGGCAA
>DWGJ01002656.1:0-15159 GCA_018246895.1 Aspitha aspitha aspitha | reverse complement strand
AGCTTACCCATCGCCCCATTCACACTATTCCCTGCCCTCACTCTTCTCTCAATGTCAGCGGTGTACCTACCATCCCTTCAACAACAACATGCAACAATTAAATTATGTGTCAATCGAGACTTAATCCACTGAAACCGTGCTTCGATTAAGGTTACGAAATTGTTTAATGATGAAAATTTAGTGTCAAGGGCATGTAAGACATTGTATATTGAAAATTCTATGATACGATAAGGTCAATTAAAAAAAATATCTACTTACAATAATCTCATTTGTATATCAATCATATTAACATCAATAGATACAACAAACTATCCAACAAAGCGGTAACATTCGTCAATAACAAGTAAAGCTTAATATTCCTTTTAAGTACAAATGTAGTAAATTAATAAACTATAAGGGTCCGTCCACACTAGACCGAACCTGCGCATTAGCTAGAAGAGCGTCACGCCGTTCAAGGTAAAGATTAAGGGTTTTTGTAATTAACACGGCCACTTGAAAATCTTTTTAATAAAAAATATAGTAATATTACTAAGTATTAAAAATACCGGGTACTGGTAAAGTAAACCACAATATTATATAAATCCATGTACATAAATCCATGTGACAACATGAAGTGATGTGGCTGTCACAATAATAATATTATTATTGATAATTAACTTCATGTAAATTAATTGGAATTCAATAATAAAAATATACTTAGACAACTCAGACAAGAATCTAATCTCTAATTAGACAGAACCAATGCTTTCATAATCAGAAGGCTGTAAAGATAAATACCTACATATATACAAGGACATACATTACATTTTGAACTACTTAAATTAGTCAATTTTACACCCAGATGTATTCATTGACATCACATGGACATTTGTCCCGGTTGGCAATCAAAACCCACAGTGCCCGGCTCAGTTGCCAGAGCTCCTAAAAACTTCACCGATGGACTAGTCAAATGTAACGTAAGTTATAAATATATATATTCACAGGTTTTGCAGAATAGCAATAGTGTCAGTACTCAATAACATCAACAGTATAGCTCTTCATCAATAGTGTCACTTGTTTTTCGATAGAAAGTATCCAAAGTGTAAAATGTCAATACCCTCAATACCCCTATAGATAGAATATTGCTAGACAGCGCTAGTCTTAACACTCAAGGGTGTGATGAATACCCAACAATCATTTAACAAATTATTTCATACAAGCATAGAATACTCATAGTTTGAACCATACAAAAGTATTTTCACATTTGTAATGAAGCTATCACTTACTCGTAACTCTTGAAAACCGAAGCTATGATTGCCGTGAATACCAATTGATGGCGGGGAGAGAGAGAGATAATCTACAGAGATTGACTCTTAACACAACAATGATTAATATAATATTAAATATTTTTTTTTGTATTAGCCATCAGAATATCATGTTTATAAACTAACTTAGGGCACCTATTGTCATAAACACATTTCGATATCAATCAATAAATTTTGAGAGAATACTTGTGCATACTAGATGCATCTAACAAAAATAAGTATTCTCTTAAGAAAATAAATAATTAACCAAACTAAATTTTGTGGAACTCTTAACTTACTTTTGCTTTCCTTCGTCTTTTAACAATAATTCTTACATCAGGTACATCCAAAGTGTTTTGGTTCGTCACAGACAAATCCTCCGTGTTCAATGAGACATTACTGGTATTCTTTATTTTGTTACCAGAACTACAAATATCTGTAGACACTGATGAACATGATTCAATTTGCATCGTCTTGTGTGGCGTTGACGTCGCCATAGCTTTTAAGTTTGACGATTCTTGATCACCCTTATTATCTATAACATTATCCACTCTACCCCTGGTTTCTAACCCTGGTGCTTCACAGTTATTTTGAATCCCAGTAGATATAATAACAGTTTTTACTACGTTAGGTTCTTCAGTTAATATTTTGGCATTGTCTGAATTCTGATCTGAAGTAGTTTTTTCAGTACTGTTTTTATGTTTTCTTTTTCTTTCTTCCTTTTTATTACTCCTAGTCTTGTGCTTTTTATCTGATTTAGTATTTTGTCCATCACTTACAGCTGCGTCAACATGCTTGAAATTCAAAGACTGAGCTTGAGCATTTTCCATATCTTTAACATTTAAGTCCACAGCATTTTGTGTGTTATCAAATAATGGACAATAATCGTACATAATTTCCTTTGTCGTGGATGGTCCTGCAATACCTAAATCATCAGGTGTAATCAAGCTGCTGCTGTCCCCAAACAAATCACAAAGTTTTGTTTTTATGTCCTTTACTGTAGGATCTTGGTGGCTTTCGTCTATTAAATTTTTAGGCTGAACGTCAGAATATGTTTGTGGTTTACTTATATGATTATCTTCACATAGTACCTCACATGTCAAACGCCCCCCGTCGTTGCCGAGATGATCTGCAGTGTTGTTTATATTTTCATTTTTGTTTAGACAGTCAATCATAGGATTGTTCACGCATTTGTCGCCCTGAGTACTCTTTTCATTATCACATCTTAAATTATCTGGAAATTCACAGTAATCACTAGTTTCATCACTTAACTCTAAATCACATTCAACAGTGTCTCTTGCTGAAATTTTAACATTTTCCTGACTTTCTCCTCCCTTTTTTCTTTTGCTCCTAAAATTATATTTAGCTTTTACTTGATTATGAACATCAAACTTCTGTTCTTTGTCCTTCTTCTCTACATCTCTTTTTTCTCTATCAGTCTTTTTCTTTTGGTATTGTTTATCAGAGTAATCTCTTTTGCCTAGCTCCTCTATGCTACTAATAAGGGATTCTTTAAATAGTTTACTTGTGGCAGGTTTATCAGCATTTGAAACGGTATTATCTATGCATTTTTTTTCTATTGTATGGTTTGTTTCAGTTTGTGTAATATCGTTAATTTTATTATTAAACACAGATTTAATGCGTGGATCTGAAGTGTTAGTGTTTGTCTTGATAAGATTTTTATTGACACTGTTCAAGTCATTTTTAAACGGTATGGCATCTTCTGAACTCTCAATTTCCCCTGATTCCAATGATAAATTTGATATTGGTTGATCTATAACCCCAGAAATTTCATTTAAAAGATTACTCATCTGAGGTTTTTCTTTAAGTGGAGTAGGCATTTTGTGTATGTTTCTATCTATGTTCCATGTGCTTGTATCAATACATTTAATACCAACATTTCTGTCAGCAACTGTTTTCAACTCAACTTTGCCTTTCTTTGTATTCACTTTATATTTATTGCTTGTTAGTCGTGGATCATCAAGTTTTATATTTGCTGTTGCCTTGATTTCTGGAAAAAATATTGTAGCAAATTAATATATTTTATATTTACAGTAGTTATCTACTAAAATAATTGTGGTCAGAATATATTAGTCAGCGACAACTATCAATCACACATTACATTACCTTTTATTTTATGAACTGTAGGATTACTTTCATAATTTGCATAATCTGGTGATTGGAGTGATGAATATGGGTAGTCAGGTTCAGATATTGGGACTGTATACAGACCAAATTCTCTGTCTTGCTGTAGTGTGACATGTTCAACAGAATGCCTGTTAATAGATTTACTTCTCATACGTTTGTATACAGGCTCTTCGTTAATATCATATAATTTATGTTTAACAGCATATACCTCCTCATTCTGGAATCTGTGCCTTTCTGAATCTCGACTCCTTCGGGTTGGATTGTACTTAGGTGGTGAACTCTCAGTTACTCTATGTCTTACATAGTCTGATTTGTGCTGATTGTCCATTGAATATTCTCTGTTGGTGTTATAATGAGATCGGTCAGGACTGTAACGTTTTCTACCTCTTTGACCTGTTTCATACCTGTCTCTGCTTTCTCGACCTCTAAATTTATCTGTGTCACTGTATCGACTACCAGTTTTATGTACATCCCATGAACGGTAATTGGTAAATTTCTCATCAACTCTAGCATTTGGTTCTTTAGGACCACTCCTGACATTATGGTCTCTACTGTGATATTTTCTATGTGGTAAATCCCTAAGGGGAGATCTTCGTCTTAAATGATGGTCTTTAGGGTTTTCTTCCTGTTCTTCATCTGAACTGAATTTAAAGTCAGCATGACTAAAATGAAAAGTAACAACCCATTACTGAATTTATATAAATAAAGTTATATATAAGTTACGATTAGATGGATAACTTAGAATTGCATTATATGAATATTTTACTTTTATCACATGTAAAAATCTTGATAATAATTTAAAACATTCTGTACTATTTTTCTTTCCAATTGAGGAAACTAGATAAATGGGAACTAGTAACGTAACAATAAATATTTGTAAGATATTTTCTCCCTAGTACACATATTGGCCACCTGTTATAAATTTCCATAATTAATGGTGATGTCAGATGTCAGACTTATGTCAGATGATACATTTTGGGCTTGCTTAGTTAAATTTTTAGAACCATCTTTAGTTGAATATATGTAAATAAAAGAGATCCTTTCTAGAACGGAAAAGTTATAATTACAAAAAATTACAATGCATACTTACTTAAGTAATGGCATAGATTTCCGTCTATGTTTTATTCTGTTATTACTAATTTTAACCTTAAGATCATCCACTACAAGTAAATGGTTATCCTTAACCTCCCTATTGTCAATTTTACTTTTGTCACTGTCTCTGTTATCTTCTGGAATATTTGGCTTATGGTCTTTTTCTTTAACCTCAAAACCTGATCTGGGTCCTATTGAACAGGTTATTTTTTCTTGTGGATTCCTGTTAAGACGAATTTTAGAAAAAACGTTCAGTAACACATACAGGCTCATCTGCTTGCTTACTTTTGAGCTGGCCTACCTCTCACATTCATAGTAGTAAAGCAACTTCACAAGAACAAGCCATATCACTGTTACTATGGTTTTTAATATGCACCATTTTATTCCCACTGGTATTGAAGATTCCAATGTGTTAAGTGTCAACATCCACAGATGTACAAAAACAGCACTTTAGACTTTGATGAGAATATCAATCGAAAAAGTACCACAAACATTTCACAATTTCGACAATACTAGATTATTTTGTATGCCATAAAACAGAACTTGTGCATAATGAGCAAACTTTTTTACCGAAAATCAAAATTAATATAGAAATAAATTTATCATAAATTCATCATGTACCTTTGATGGTTCTGTGGGATACAGTCCACCTTATCTGATGATTTGGTAACGATTACATCATTTTGTAACTTCTCCGTATCTATTTCTTTGGCCAACTCCTTTTTTTCTTGATGTATATTCAAATTATCATGATTTTCGTTCTGTGGTGTTTGTACTAGAGGTATCCTTCCTTTATTTTTCAATGAACTAAGAACTAATTGATCTTTTCTGAAAATATTAATTTTAAATCAGACTAATTTACAAGCTTACACCAAGATCATTCAAAGGAACGTACACAAGTATATGACATTCCATTTAAGTAAAAGTCAATAAAATGTTAATTAGAAAATATATGAAACAGAAAAAATAATGACAATTAGAATGAAACGAATGTATGCAGTTTTCACACAGTTAGTGAAACCTTCAGAAATGATTTTCACATCTTCTTCAAAACTTCTTAAACACCATAAAAAATATGTCTCTATCGCATTACCCTTGGCTGGTTTTATTATAATCTAATCGATCTCATTCTCTTGCAGGACAAATCCTACACATTTGTATGTTGTTTCTTTTTACTTTGGTTTCACTGAATCTTCAAATCATTGCAATGCTTAAGATTTCAGTTATATATTAAATTGCTAAAAGATGATTTCAGACCCAGACAGAACAGATATTCCAGATTATTACACAAATATGTATTTGTTCTAAATCCACAATTTCTGTATCAAAACACATTTAATAGATTTCAATAATAACATACTTACTCCAAATTCAATCTGGTTATCATCTTAGTTTTTCTATCGATTTCGGCACGTGCCGTCTTCAATAATGATGAATAGTTTAATTCTAGCTTTTTATATTCTGATGATAGTTTATCAAAATCCTGCAAAATGTTCTATAATATCAATGAACATCCGTCCCCCCATAACATGACTATATATATCAAAACTTGTTGAAAATGTAGTTTAATCATATATAATTTCTTTACTAGCATTAACAAATATTACTTAAAACAAGTGTATGTCACTAAAAAGTCATTCACACTCAGTCTGTGAATCATATATTTAGTGTACAAAAGTAAAATTTACTTCAAGAAATATCATAATATAAATTCTACACAAACAGTAATTGGACATAATATATACAAATTATAAAAGTAATAAATGCACCAAGTGATAACTGCAATGTACATAAAATTTGCTATCTATAACAAATAAATACCTAGTCTTATTTTATAAAATCTCTGTTCATGTACCTACTTTTTGTAAACTACCCAAAGTGGACGCGTATTCTTCCAGCTTACATTTTAAGTCTTTGTTTTCATTTCTCAACTGCAAAGGAAAATATTAGGTAAATGCAGCTGATAAATCGCAAGGTAACATACCTAATTTTAATCTCAATACAATTTCTAGACATTGCATATTTTGTATGTAATTGAAGGCATAAACATCGTTTCTGACATTTCGTTTGGCGCTAAATACTACATACCTCGTCGACATTTTCCGTCTCAAAATTATTGAAGTCACCATATATATCATCCATGACGGCAAACGTCGGAAAATAATTAAAAGTCTCTTTTTTAATTGGAGTATTTGTATACAAACAGGTAAAAAAGTTTAAAGCATAAATATTACACAATATACACTCTCATAATGAAAATGTAATCGAAGACTATTTTAAAATGTCATCAGACATGTCAAAGTCAAACACCTTTTTTCTGTTGATTTTTGTGGGTTATCGTTTACATCCAGCAAAAAGTAATTATTAGAACTAAATAAAAAATAAAAATATTAGCCATTCCTTTAAAATACTTAAATTACTAAATCGTTGGTAAGTTAAACTACCACATTGAATTATTTATTTGCGGCGGCAATAAAGTTTTTTCATTTATGTCATGAAATTGTGTACTGTGATTTTATTTTATTGTATCCTAAAGAAGTAGGTTCCAAAGATAAGAAAAAAAATTATTTATTTCTAGACCGCCTCTGTTTTGTTTATTACGACATAAAATTATTCACAAATATTTCAACTTTCTTTTTGATTTTTAATTAAATATTATGTAATACTAGATAATTACAAAATAAACTAAACACTATTTTCTAAAAAAACTTTTACTTTACATTTTTTCCACGATTTGTGAATGTTTCTGTTAAAATATAATCAATTAATATTTTTTTTCGTGTATGGAACTATATTGTCACCGTTTCGTTTTGCTCAACTGCTGTAGTATTGGTACCTATACATTGTTGTAAGTATGTGTAGGTATAGTTATGTTGGGTTGGAGATCGGGCCAGTGTTTGATTGCTACGCCTCGCGCTGTTTAGCGCTAGTTAGCTCGCTCGTCGTGGACGTGAAATTGGTGTTGTGTTTACTTAGGTGGATTCCTGTGCATTAGATTTTAAGTTTCGTATTATAAATTATTAATAATACTTTTATATTAACAATGTTAGCTATTTGGAATTGGTTTGTGTTTTCGATCTAGTCGCAATAGTGTAGAGTGCAACAGGCGAATCTAGGGGTCCGTGTAAACAGTAGAGACATTGCGATCACAAGATGCCTACGGACTCCGAATGCGAGTGCGACCTGGTGACGAAGGAGTGGTTGCTGGCTAAATTACGATCGGACGAACGGGACACGGTTTTGATCGACTGTCGAGGGTCCAACGAGTATGCTCAGTGTCACATCCGCTCGGCGGTCAACTTTTCCATTCCGAGCATCATGCTGCGGAGGCTGGCGGCTGGCAAGATCGAGCTCGCGTCCACAGTGCAGTGCAAGGAGCTGAAGGCGCGCATCGCACAATGCTGTTCGCGCGGCACTTTTGTGCTGTACTCGGACGATGCTCCGCGAGACCCTGACTCCGTGCACGGCATCCTTCTCAGGAGGCTTAAGCAAGATGGCGTGCAGGTCGTCTGCCTTGAAGGTAATTAAATTTTTTTATAATAAAAACTTCTTGTTAATAAATTTAAAGGAAACTTCAAATATCTTACAATTAAACATTTATTTAATCTTCAAGAATATAAGTAAATCACTGAATGCATAATTATATCACTTGATTTAAATTATAACTTATTTTTTGTAATTCACCTGCAACATTAGCAAATATTAAAGTGCAGCTTAGTTCCCTGTGAAGTACATTTTAAAATTTCCACGGACATTACTTAATCGGTTTTATATGGAAGTGTGTGTCATGTATTGACTCATAATAAAATGAGTTAATTAAAGATAATTTCCTTCGGCTTATTCATACAATAGTTATGTTAATAAGGGAATTTTTCTTTATAATTTTCATTACATTTTTGTACATACATCTGATGTGATAATTCTATATATATCATTGAGCTGGTCAATAGCCATTGTTTAAGGAAACTATAATGATAGGTTTATTCATTACCACTGTTTAAAATGTGAAGTAATGTATACAGTGTATTCCAAATTAATAGAATTTTGAGTTGATGGAATATAAAAAAACAGGCAATTGTAGGTAGTAGTCCAATGGTTCATCCATTTTTGTTACTCATCCCCAGAGCTTACATTGTTTGCTAAGTTGAAGGATATAAAAGGGATCTTTCATCATACTGGTGGAATTCACCACCCATCAGCCAATCCCAACTAGAATTTTACTCCCATTGATCTGCACCAATCTCCTTGTTTAATGTGTAGACTCCCACCGCAGGTGACTTGCACACCAGGTTGTATTTCTGAAAAATAAACATCTACATGCTTACATTTAGGTATTCATTAGTCAATCATCGTGACATTCACTACCTGCATATTTATAGAATCATTGAAACTCTACTGCTATTCATATTACCACCTTCCTATTACAAATTGATGCCTCAGACACCACATACCAAGATTTTCTTACTCTATTTTACTATACCTATGCTTTTGCTGCAACCTTTGAACATAGATGATTTTGTAAAATAAGAGTATATATAAACAATACTAAAATATTTACTAATTTTGTATTGTACTGTAAAAACTCGAAAATAATTTAAACAAGAATTGTGTTTAAACATATAATTATGTATCAAAGCAAATTAAGGAGATTCCTCTTTGCTGTAAATTATGTTAACACTTCATAATATTTTAAGATGACTGCACTAATAATTTTTTCTGATTTACATTATAATTGTTACACAAAATTTGCATTTAAGTACACAGGTTTGCCAAATTGTGTACAATATAATTTCCTGTAAGTTTTTTTCATTTATTCAATTTGTGTATAAAATTCTTAGTTATTAAAATAAATGTTAATCATTTTTCTGATTTAATGAAATGATATTTTTTTTGTATGTTCAGAAATATTTTAAAACTTTTAATAATGAACATCTCATAAATATTAGACACCCTATTCACGAGATCCAGTTTTACACAAAAAACGTCTTGTATAATTTGTTCCCACAGAGCTGCAATTCATTCAGGAAACCCAATCATTAACTTTATAAATGCACGTAACGTTGCCGCCAATCGTATACAGTACACTATACAGTTTCGCAATCATTCATTCACAAAAACTTCATACCACTGACAGCATGTAACATTCATTATGTTCAATCAAGAGGTACACATTTGCCATTCACTATTATAATAGGCCCAAACACGTGCCAATTTACCTATTGTTAACATATGAATGAACATAAAAATATTTATGGCAAAAAACAGGTATAAACATAATTTTCATCCAGAAGTTACAAAGTTACATTGATTGATCTGATCACGATGACGTAATATAGTTGATAGTAAACGAATGCAAGCAACAAAGTAAATTGAAGACACTTTATGTAACGGTTAGAGCTTAGTGTGCGAGTGTGAGGGGCTCGTGAGGCTTGTCGCAGAGCCGGAGGTCGCAAGTCGAGGCATCCGCTGTTCCAAACGTGGGAGAGGAAGTCGGCTACTTATTGTGCTCCTCAATGCGAGACGATAGATTATGATCGCCGCGCACCGACTCGAACGCGCTCGTTTACGTTTCCGACTTGCTTCATTTTATGGTCGCAACGTGCATGATTATGTGTTTAACTCGTAACTGGTTTCTATGAACTGGTAATTCCTGTTCGTTTAAATGGTCATTTTATTCGACTACTGAAGATTGAAATCTCGCATACTAGTAAATTAAATTCAACATTAGGTACTTTTACTAATTTTCATGTACCAATTTACTACGATATCCAATTTAATGGTTAAGTTATTTAAGCAGTGTATTTGAAATGTTTGCTACATTGGATATAATTAATTGTACCGCCTAAGCTTCCCGAACATTCATTATAAATAGAGATAAGATGGGTAGCTGTCTGTTAATAATATCGTCGGAGTGGAGTATTAAATTAACTAATGCGATCAAAGGCGACCGGAAGTCTGTATTGCTGCGTTCTTTGGCCGGCGGAAGAGTGCCGCAATTTTATTATTAATAAGTTCCCGTTTCACTCGCGTCCTGCCAATTTTATTCACTCCACTGCCACCTACTGTCAGCCATGTTATATTTATAGTTAATCTAATGATATGGAATGAGATTTATGTACCCATAACGGATGCTGTAAATGCTTGGATGACAAAAATAAACTTATATATAACTCTTTTTTTTCCAGTTATAACGCATGTGACGGGAATATGAATAAAAACCCACGTAAAGTTACGTATCAAAGCGTTGTATAATAAGTATAATAAGAACAAAAGATTTGTTGGATGTTTAGTTAGTTCTGCGCAAATCAATAACATCGCAGTCGTCCGGTGTTAAGATAAAATGCATGTTATCGGAGACCTTTTCGAACTGGACATTATTAAGTAAACATTTCACTAATCTGTATCTTGTAATGTTTATAATCGTTTATATTAAATCGTTTATATACCAACTTTGAAACAATTCTTATCGAACCAGTAGGTACATAGTAGATGCAGGGACGACTTTGGTGTATGGGTAGCATACGGATTGACACATAATATAAAACATTTAGAGTGATATGTGTTAAAATCCGGCCCGCTTTCAGAGTATCATCTGACCATTTTCGTCTCGTGTGTTGTAAGCGGCCGCATAATGGTTGGCACGTGCGAGCCAGCAGGATGTTACAGATCACTGTTTCACATTATGACGTTTTAGCAGACATTACACGCATCTGGTCTGCGTTTGGACGCAAACGAAGCCATTGGACAAAACAAACGGATCGAATAAACGGTGGTTATTTACTAACGTGTATACTCTATTAACTAGCTGACCCAGCGAACTTCGTACCGCTCAAAAATTTCAATCTGGTATTCCAAATCATCGAAATAAATTATAGCCTATACGTAGCTGAGGACTAATAGCTATGTAGTAAAAAAGTTTTATCAATATCCGTCCAGTAGTTTTTGCGTTAAAGCCGGACAACGGATAAATAGACAGAAATTTCAAAAGGAATTTTTTGGCTTGTATGAAGGGGTACCGAGTCAACTGTTCTACAGTTTTATTATATTTACAGATAGGTAACACATAAAATACATATCGTACTAGTGTCGCGTTGCACCGTGACACATGAGCGAAGATCGTGTCATTGATCGATTAACACCACTGTGCTGTAAACGTATCGGCCCCGAACATTGTGTCTACGCTTATCATTCCTGGTATTTCAATTTGAGAACAATCATAATCGTACTGGATAGCTAGTAAACGAATAGCGCGTTTTTTTATTATAATCAGATTAAAAGCGATGAGTCTGGATAAAACACTGAACGTCTATATCCTTATTTAGAACAAGCACTATTTGAGTGTTTTGTGCATAAATAAAAATATATGTAGGCAACTAAAACAATCGTACCGTAAACGATTCGAACAAGTACAAGATAATTACATGTAGACTCGTAACATTGGCATTGACAGTTTTTTGCACGCTGATGTAACGCCCAATCCGCGAATTACAACCGCGGCTACGTTCTATTCATTGTATTCTGATTTTATTTATACCTCGTTCCGCTACGTTGGGTTCGAATGAAAAAAAAGACACTCGTCGGAAAAGTGTTGGTCGTCGAGCTGATGTTTCTGTAGCGTTTGATCGGCGGTCGCGGTGCGAGCCGCGGCCGCTCCGTTGCACTGATACGGTTATCTGCGAAATTATCTGGAGTACGACGGCGCCACGGCCATTATCGACTTAAAATCGAGCCGACTCCGTAATTGGTTCAGCGTGTACCTACTCACTGGCAGCTTGAACGTTTTATTTCTCTGCGTAAACTGGCCGTTGGGTGACGATGGATTACCTGCTCCCGTATTATCTGCGTTTCGATTCCAACGTGAAGTTGGTTTCATTTTAGAATAGGTCTTTCTATCTTACCAATAAGATCCGTACCCACTAAATGTGAAGTATTTTTCTATCATAAATCTTTCATTCTATAACTCAATATTCATTCTGTAATACAATCCTCTTTCCCTTTACTTGTTGGTTAATTTTCTTTGGAAGTAGCCAAATTTAATCCAATGACGTCAATCAGATATTCTGAGAAACTGTTCCAATAATATTGCCCGATTATTACGCATTTATCACTATTGTTTCCTTAACATAAACTAAATATATTATCTGGAACAAATATAGCTTTGTATTAAATGAAAGGAAAATTTTGGCAGTCGTGTGTAATGTGGTATTGAGCTCTCATCACAGATAACTGTTATGAATTCACGCTACTTAGCTATGGAGATAATATCAATTTGCTCAGTCATCTAAATCAATATCCAGAGCAACATCGAGCGCCAATAAAATTTTATACTCTGGGTCGACTATAGGAAAAGTAATAATAGGCGACAAGTATTAACAGTATTTAAGACAGTGGAAAACTATACATATAAGTACTATGTATAAGCAATTCTAATCGAACCCAGTTTGTATCTAGCCGGTTTAAAAACACTGCCTATTGTGTTAAAAAGTACCTCCGAAGTTAATAAACCTGATAGTTAATTTATTATTAGCCTTTTTTTTATGCTGCTTATCGATGGGCAACCCTAAATTGTTTTAATGAGTCATACATGCTATATTTGTCTTCGAATCAACCGGTTCGAAGAGAACACAAAGCAACTTATTCGCATGATGCAATGTTCACGTTTAATCTTAACGCACATAAGCGAGGGATGTTGATAGAATTGACCTAGCTTTTAGTGTAAATATAGAGTCAATCGGAGACATTGCGCGGACATATTCATATCTCGCCCACAAGCATTGCAAATTGACTCAAATTGTCCCAACAGGCTTGATTAGACTCCATTTAAGACGACACAATAATTTTATCGGACTTAAGTACTTTCGCTCCGTAAATATTATTGTAATGACGATAAACTTGCGTGATAACATTACAGAATGTATAATTAACATAATATTAATGCTGAAATTAAACGTGGTTTAATACAACGCTTTGATTGCGTTTCATTAAGTAAAAAGGAAGCTATAAAATTGTAGAACCAACTATTCATTTATTCACTCATTTTCTACCTGTAAAACGGGTTAATACATTTTTTCTTCTCTAGGATAATGATTAGGAATCCGAATGATTTTAAACTTGCCATGCGTTTGTGATGTTATACTTATTTCCTTAAAGGGGTATTTGGGTCAAGGCTAAGTCCGGGCGTAGCGGAATAATGCCTACTATTGAAATTCTCTTATTTAATATTAAAAGGGCGCCCCGTTTGTGCAAAGAACATGTGACGAGAGTTATGAAAAATGCAAGGGCCTTATTATACGGAATATATTTAAGATTTTAATCTTGTGTAGTGCGGCAGCTTATTAACCAATTGAGCTGTTATTGAAATGTCGCCGTAGTCTCGCATTTTGTATTCACGTAATTTCATAAATCGACGTAATTATAATAATACGTATCTTAAACAAAATAGAAATATTTAATATAATCATACGTGTACCAATAGGTGTACGAGTAATAGGAGTACGAGTGCAAATAGGTTCTATTAATAACTTGTGTAGGCACTGTAGTGTGACTGGGCCTTAACGATAAAAATGCTCGGTTTGTTATGACGATTTTTAAATAAGAGTCTTTATTTAATTCGCGTCGTGTGATCCGTGGGCGTGGGTTGCAAGTTCGCAAGGCTGACAGCGCGCGGGAAGGACGGTGGGCCAAGGTCCGTCCGCACCTGCCGCCCACGCCGCCCGCGCCCACGCCGCCGCCGCCGCCCGCCCCACGCCCGCCTGACACCCTCAACAACATTCTCGTTCCATTCTGCCTCCTCATCGTTTTTAATTATGCTATTTTAAATAACTATCGGATGTGATATGACATATTGCATGCTACTCTTGTCCGACTCTATCAAAATATAAATGTTTACTTGCTAAAGCTAAACTATTTTCACTAAGGATTATTAACTTTAACGATTGTCTCGTGTTATGTTCGAGAGGCTAAAACGATACTTATTTATATTTTTTTTATCTGTCTTTCAGTTTGCGATAGGTTTTGTCGAAATACTGAAACGATTTTCACGTTATTGGATAAAGCTAACCCTTCTTACTGCCATCGTTAGTCAAGGGGTGTTAAAGTGCAATGGTCAATCTCAAGTCTACCATAAATTGAGATCTAAAATTCAAATCCGAGATTTCTTTAGTAATATCTTTCCTAGTGTCAGCACTGCGCAAAGCGTTTAGAGTTGCGGGCTGAAAGGAAATAAGTATCTCGGAAATATTAAACGGGTTATTGACAAAAATATTAACGGCTGTAAAACTTGTTTTATTACATACCTTTTAATGACACTGAAATATATAAGAATGATTGAAATGTAATTTTTGTTATATTCAACACGGAAACTGCAAAACGTGACGTGAGATGTTTATCGTTCCATTTTCCGCGACTCCCAAATCAATCTAGTTCAAGGAACACGGGGTACGTGTTCTGTGGGGGAGTGGAGGTGTATTTATTTTTAATACACCGCTCCATTACGCGGGCTATCATTTTACGCGGAATATGTTTTTAACCTTCCTCGGTTCTTCGGGTCATTTTGACCCGAAACTGGTATTGAATTCGTAATAAATATCGTAATTATTGATTAAATTTATTTCGGCTATATGACAATTATTTATTA
>DWGJ01002655.1:0-15160 GCA_018246895.1 Aspitha aspitha aspitha | reverse complement strand
AGACACAGAACAAACAAATGTGCTCATCACACAAATGTTTGTCCTGGGTGGGAATCAAACCCACGACCTCCGGTTTTACTGTCAGGGTCTCTAACCACTCGACCAAGAGGCCAGTCGAGATTATTAGTAAATGCTTTTAGAATATTCTAATAACTAATCAGAATAATTACATCGAATAAAGAACTGCTTAGTGCATTAAGATGGTAACTGAATGTTGTCGCTTGGTGTTGAATTTTATATTTGCGTACATTTTAAACATCACAGATAATGTATACAAAAGTCACAGATAATGTATAGAAAAGTTGATTGCGAACAAACAAAATTATCTCTGAAGTCGAAATCTTTAAAAAAGGCAAATATCCACAAGCAATATTATATGTATGGTGGTATAGAAACCACTCTAGAGGATATATACATACATATACGAAAACTAGTACAGCACAAAGTATCACTTCAATAATTCCGCATATGATTTTTTTGAAATATTTTTCTAACGCATTCGATATTCTATTCACTATCGCATCAGATGTGAGTGCATGTTATTTTTTATCCCGCCCAAGGTGTAATTTGTGCGAGCGAACCCCTCATTCAGGCGTAGAAATGCAGCAAAAAACCAACCCAGCCACCGTATCCAATTTGAACTAGTGAAAAATGAACCTTTATTATCCTTACTAAATTATTGTAGGACCTCCCCTACTATTGGAATGCTGGCGAACCTATCGTGAGTTCAACGTGAGATTGTTCCCAATTAGTTATCGAGTCGGTACACAGCGTTAAACTGTGCACGCAATTTAATATACTGTCACTGAAACAAACGAATTCGATTTTAGAACCGCTACGTCCATAGGGCTATAAATACAATCCCAGTGTACGAGTAACATGTGATGATAGGTGTACAATAAAAACCTGTTTTCTACTCTCTCTTTCTGCATCATTACTTCAAAAATTGACAGCATTTACAAAAATTTGTTCAATTTTTAAATTTACAAGTCCTGGTTTATGTATGTATATTACATTTTTTATATCATATTCCTAGGTATGCTATTGGAAGACGTTACAAAATGCCACGGTATGAAATGATAGTGCTTCGGTAATAAAAACGCGCAATCAACTTTATATCGGTTAAGTAATGTTATCTGACACGTATCGTTATATAAAACCAGCGATAATCCAAGCCGTGAAAGACTGTGGTGTGTTCATAAACACACGGCCCTTTCGCGCAAACGGTAGGGGTGTCGCGGGCCAGACGTCGTAACTTTACGATTTCAACTTTACTGCATCGGCCCTGCAACGGTGGGGAAAAAATAAATTGGAAACCTCGCCCTCTGATAGTACGAGCGTTTTATGAGCCCAAGAGTGCGTCTACAACGGCCGATACGTGTAATGTGGACTGCCCTTAATTATATGGACGGGCGACTGAGAATTTTATAGAAATTACAATGCCCTCGGATCTTTGTTGTATCAAACTAACACTGGAATGCAGTCCCTTTGACGTTAGTCTGTTCGACTTATAGTATCACTGATTACATAACTCCAGTGATCTGGTTTTAGTTTCCTAGGACTTCAAATGGATTTGCATCTAATTTTGTTGAAAAAAACTCAAATTGCGGCGGTTTTTAGTCAACGATTATTAAGGTAACGAAAAACGGATGTGTCTATGTCCATCATAATTATTATTATATATCTACTCTAAAGAACAAGATCTGCCACGACCCGCCACCTGTCGCCATCTTTCAACGGAATTCAATATTTGAATAACAACCGAACAACCGTCTAATGACATTTAAAGATTGATGACTGCGATATACGATCGCATACAAATGTATTTAATGTCGGACGCAAACGTTTTACACGACACAATAATTGGCAATGTCGGGTATAAAACTGTTGAACAGTTTTTATATAACAAATTTTGATAAACGGTTGGATACATTTTGAAACTTGAAAAATAGATTTATATCTGAACAAAATGAATACTTACATAAATTTATAATTCTTCTTCATGAAAACGTCATTTAACGCTAAAACTACTTATAGCAAAACACATTTTTTTTTTGTCTCCCAAAGTACTGCATTATTATTACGTTGTAATAATCGTCTTATATGCTCTTATTATCTTTTAATGCTAGTTTCAGTACATGCTAGATATGAGTACATACATAAATACAGATGTGGCATCATTTGCTGCGAATCATCAACATTGTAACAAATATGGCGGCGTGAGCTTTAATAAGGGCTATTATTTTTATGGCGGTCTTAAAACGAATGTTGCTTTAATTTCGTAGTAAAGTGCTCTGGAGATCTGTGCAGATAGGGTGTGATGGATTTTGTATTCTTAAGCTCACGTAAGAATGTCTCATTAATTATAAAAAACTACTTAAAAATCAAAGCAAAATCAAATCAATTTCAATTATTGAAGTAAATTTTATTTTAGCTAATGTTTCAACAATTTCATTACTTTATTAGAATAGTTGACATCATTTTAAAATATAATACATGTTCTAATTTTTTCAGTGACACTCTAAAGTCCTTAATAGGTTCGCCTAACTAATTCCAACTGTCTTTATTAGTAAGAGATTGGATAATGGAAAACGTAAGAAAAAAATATGTTATGAAATAAAAATGAAATACATTCCAATAGTTGGAAACTTTGCTTTTTTTAAATAACGAAGATTATGATGAATACGAGGTTTAAAAATATGGGATCATAAATAAAAAACATGTAAATGAAGAAAAAATTGAATTATTAATAAATTTTGAACTATTTAATCAAACAATACAATCGAGATCAAACAGAATGGTAGCCAAACAATTTATGAAATCCGATCTATAGTATACAGAACGATCCATCAAATCTCTGACAGATGGGAAAAAGTCTTACCTTTTGTGTATAAGAACTACTTGAACGCAGTGAACTCTTTCAGTATTTTTTGTACCAATAAAAGGCTTTTATTAATATTTGAATTAGAAAAAGTTGTTTGACGTCCGGTTAAATATCGTTGAGTATCATCATGGAGCGTTATTAGCATTGGTTTCTACTGTCCGGCCTGAACTACTTTGATGAACGTAACAATTGGCTTCATTGTACAGAAAAAGCTTTGAAGCGGTTCTAAAAATTGGGAATTAAATGTAGAGGTATTTAATCTGCATCTTTATTTATTTGATCTAGAAAAGCGCGAGAAAATGCGTCAGTTACTACAGATCCTAATCTGTTAGTTTTAGGTTTGTAACCTGTAGGTATTGCAGAGTCAGTTCATTCGGTGAGATTCACAAAATTTACTGTTGCCAAAATTAACGTCCGAAATAAGCCCTAAATCATTTTAGCGTTGACTGGAACCTATAATCTTGCTGTTATGATCTCTCAAATTGATATTTATGAGGGACAGGAAAATTACCAGTTTCTTGTCCCTTTCGTTCTCTCGATAAATACTTTAGATGAACGGACCGGCGAATCGGTTGATACGTTGCGAAAACTTATTGTGTGGTTTAGTTCTGAGTCGTTTAATCCCGAATATACTGGGCTCATAGGTCTTTCATCATCATCATTGTTACGTATAGCATCATTATAAATATTTCACTTCATCTTCTCTGTAGTGCTATAAACTATTGTAATTCAAATTGATGCAATAAACATTCTGATGGTATCAAAATTAGTTTTAACCTATATATCGACATGGACAGACTATAAAATTATCAGCGCTGCTGGAAAACGGTTGTACCCCAGACATAGGTACAACTCTTCATACCCTACAAGGAAGTTCTACTATGGCACCAATGATTAATAGTAAAGCTGTAACTTTATGCTTGTGCTTTATAATTATTAATTGTTGATTAAAATTATTATACATTATTATTAACTCTCATCTGTTCACCGGCTATTAATTCTGTATACGCAAGTAGCATGCCTAAGTTTCGTTTGGGTTAAAATTACTTAACTATTGCTGTTGGTGCTTCCGGGATCTACAAGAAGACAGATTACTGACTCAGTACCAGGTCATAATAAATAAGGCAACATATGCTCTGTAAGTGTTGAAACACTGCTAACGTAATAAATGTAATGTATTGCGATATGTGGCGACATTATCGTTATGATTACTGGCAATTATGAAACTTAGGGCGGATATGGGTTATAAAGTATACTTTACAAACTTGGAAGATACATTTCGTTAAGTTATGTGAGAGATAACTTACCTGATTATTACAATAAAGTTAATGATTTATAATTTCTTAATCTATAACTTCACTTATTGTCTATTCATATCTTAATTACAGTTACTAGATATTTAGATGATTATAAAATACTTGATGAATATTTTATAACGGTTGATCTAATGACAGGTGGTCATTGTTAGCAACTTTCATTTACTTCATTGGTTGAGTATTCAAAGAGTTGTCAACCCTAAATGACTGCTGAAGCCTATTAGAAGTATCCAGTTTTATGCCGCATTAACCCTTAGGAAAAGCAATTACATTACAATCTAACTACAGAGAATCTATGGAGGTATCTTTATGATCGTTGTAAGAAATTCATATCTATATGAGCCCTTGACGGTTATCGTGGTGTCATTAAGCGTGAAAAAGCTGATAATTTTAAAAAGGTTCAGAAATTAAAATAAAATAAACAACCATTTTATCTTTTACTGCCATCTATCGTACGGTGGCAGTACTAAAACTGTTTTGGTCGATAAAGAGAAGTTTTATTAAATCGTAAAGGACATTTGACGAGGTCTTAACATTTTCTAATAAACCGTTTATTGACTTTCTGTTTATTGCAAGTATAACGGATTTTATTGCGAAATTGAGTTCAACACATTTTATTTCGGCGTTGAAAAGTTCACATTATTCGATTTTATGACTTATCTTTGTGAGCCATGAAAACAAACGATTATTGCCATTAATCTATATCAAAATACTTATTAAGCAAACCTAAGCTTTTAAAAATAGCAATAATGTATAGCGGAGAAGTATAACTGCTCACAGTTGAGACTTAAACTCATAACTTAGATTTAGGGAGAGAGACAGAAATGGTTTTGTTAGTTTCTTTAGGCGGTTATAATAGTGCAATGTTATAATAAGTGACAAGGGCATAAAACAGTACAATTCCTGCCCCTTAAGGGCAAATGGCAACTTGAAAACTGCGAGGGATGCAACAATGTCTTATTAAATATTGTTATTCGGTTATAAACGCTAGTTATATTAGTAAGCTTTGTTATATTAGCGCATTAAGCATTGATATCCAAGGGATTTGAAATTCAGCCTCCTTCCCCGCGCACTCCAATCATCCCCGCACTTCTGGAGTTGTTCCGTGCGTTTTATAACTTAACGTTTAAATGTCACTCGCTATAACGGTGAAGGAAAACATCGCGAGGAAACCTGCGTCGTACCTTACAGATGTTATAAAAACTATTTTGCGGTATGTGAAGTCTGCCAAGTCGCATTTGGCTTGTGTGCTAGACTAAAGCCTAAAATCCTCTCGCTATGAGAGGACACCTGTTCATTAGTGGAACAATAAAAGGGTCGCAAGAAAAACGTAAGTTTACCATTTAAAGATTCGATAGTTTCAATTACTCACCCGTACAATAATATAGGGGGACTCCTATGACTCATAGCGGTGACGAACGTCAATTACAGGTTTCAAGGTGGAAGGTGGAAGAACATTTCAACGCTTGTGCCTATACTTTTACTAGTATCAACTATAATTTTAAGTTCGAAAAATTAGTTTGACTTTCTACATATCAGAATTTTGCGTTTAAAATTGATAGTATGAATGTAAACAATAAATGTTTTATTCCATTTAATGTATTTATAATACATATACAAAGGATTGATCGCAAAAACTCTTTGGTTATATTATTTAATAATTTTTTAAAAATATAAAACTAAGTCATTGTGTGAATAAATTTAGGCCGTAACACCATTCAAGCAATCTTTTGAACTCTAACTTCTCAGTACAATTAGATAACTTTTGTAACTGTTACAGCACGGGTTATATTAAACGGCGACTCTACTTAATTAACCCAAATACTTTATCATAACAGGAAGGCAATTGTTGACATAAACGTCCGGTGACGAAACGTATTCTCGTGAGATTAACGAGCATTCGTCGTCCCTGCAATGGGCACTTTTAAAAATATAGAACGAGTGCGGTGTCCTTTAACATTGTTTATTGACATGTTTTTATTACTAATGACATGTTTTTACTATTCAATTACAATACTAGTAATAATGCGGCTTCAAAAAAAGAACGGAAATTGCAATTTTGGTCTGATACAAGAAAACAGCAGTAACAAAATAGTTGACTACTACCTACCTACTTAGTCGTATATAATTTAAAGTTTATTTTCATCATTGTCGGCTAATGTCCGTCCATGTTTGTTATACTTACATTCTCTAAGTTGAATATTTTGATATTTAAAGATATTTTGTTGTAAAGCCGTTTTACAGCGAAAAGTCTAAAAATAAAGGCCCATATTCACTAGAACGACCCGCCCTGTCTCTGAATGACATTCAAATAAAACTTTAAAGCGCCGGTGTACCAACAATGGAATATGAGGGCATTGGAGGAAAGAATTCTTACATTGACGACGATTTGTTCTGGTTGCTACAGAATGTTTCTCTTCTTTGTGCTTCCAGGAATATATTGCCCGTACTACGGCAACTCGATTCGTAACGGCCGACTCCACTCGATTTTCACGCACTATAAATCCTGGTTGACACGTGTCAGGCGAATTGTGTAATGTTACTATAAATGTCCATTGGACATCAGTGTCGTTTTATGTTTAATATGCAATGGGCACGTACGCCTACTATACAATTTGTTGAAGTGGACGGGAACTAATAATATTAGACAAATATTTTATCGTTATTGTCACACCTTGTGTAAATTTTTTTCGTCTGTTATACAGAATCTATTAAAAATGTTT
The DNA here is from genome assembly GCA_018246895.1 of Aspitha aspitha aspitha. NCBI lineage: Eukaryota > Metazoa > Arthropoda > Insecta > Lepidoptera > Hesperiidae > Aspitha > Aspitha aspitha. The sequence continues at coordinate 8,237 of DWGJ01002655.1, read as the reverse complement.
GTATGTCTGCTACACTATATTTCTAAGGTTTTTGTTAGCTAGTTAAAATTTGTATATTCTGAGGAGGGGCGTAAAGAGTAATGAACATACATATACCATAAAAGTAACGAAATTTTTGGGACATAGTTTTATTTCATAACTGACTTACTAATGTGATTAAAATTTTATTATCCATGTCTATAATTTTCAGATAATAAAAACAAAGTGCTAAAGTAACGAATTTGATTAAATAAACTAAATCCTGACTGACTTATCATTCGAGAACCCTTAGTAAAGACCGTGAGACATTCCCGCGCAGAATCTGTGACTAAGAACAGAGCATACTCGGCAGGCAGTTTTACGACGAGTGTGAAATCGCCGTAATGATAGTGTGTAGTGTTCCTTATTGCTTGTTAAAGCCTTCAATATTACCTTGTCGAAATAAATTTAAAGTATAATTTTCCATACGTATATGTATATTTACATTTCGATGCATGGACTTACTATGGGTTTAGATTAAGTATTGATAAACGAAAACTGTCTTTGTATGTCAATTACCAATTACGAGATAATATTTCTTTTATTGTAATTTAAAATGCATGACAACTATTTACATTTGCTTTAGTTTCTCTCATAAGACTATACACCTAAATTTTTAAATATCTGTATCTAAAATCAAGTTACTTAATGGGCGCCATTCATTTTGTAACTATCATCTATCGGTGTTTTGAACCTCTCAGGTTTTGCTGGTAAGAAAAAACTGCTAGCACAATTAAAATAAATACCTAAAAATTCTAATAAATCTGATATTATACTGAGATACTTCTATAAAGTGTATTATCAAATACTGTATCCAATAAAAAAGCGATGAAATAAATTTGTAACTCTTGACGTGCGACATTATTTCTCAACTTCAGATAATGAAGTACAAGAGATAGCGGAAGATTTATGCCAAACATTATTCTATTATTTAGCGTATTTTAGCAGACTCTACTAATTATTTTTATCTCGACTTAAACCATTTCTACGGCTGCATTATAAACCCTAGAAATAGTCTAATGTACAGTTAGCAGCGAAGTTCAATTGAAAGTTCCATTTTACTCGAGTCCGTGTTCAACTTTTCAGGTCACATTAATGTCTTACTTGGACTCTTTTTGTATCAGTTAAAGATTTACTATGGCACAGTGAAATTTGAACCGTGTTGGTCAAGCAATAAAGTTGCAATTTAAACCAAATCTGTTATTGTTTATCACTGTACTGTTAAACGGACTATAAACAAAATAATGCTAACTAAATACACAATGCTGGTGTATTCGAAATTACTAATTTGGACTAAATTGTTTTCTTTGCGAAGAACGTCAAGTATTTGTTTTTTAAATAAGCGTGAAGACGTTAATCAAAAATCAACGTGTACGTTAATATTAACTGGATAATCTTTTTGAATCTTACCTTTTGTAAAAATCTTACACTTTATCTTAATTTTGTAAGGTATCGTACTTTTCAGTTTGAATTCAAAATGCTACCCTATATGTTAGTAGGTATAGAAAACGGATACTCAACATTACAATTTGCTACCTGTAGCTCCAATCTGTCAGTGTTACTATTTGATTGCTTCAAACACGCAAACATTTAGTTTTTATTATTATACCAACACTGACAGATTGGCACCATATTTTCTGCAATACATTGTGTGCTTATCGCCTGTAAAGTACACGTTTCTAACGTTAAATATAATTTACAATTTTTAAAATTCTTTTAAGAATTAATAAAAGTAATTTAATATTTTCTGAACATCAGATATATATAACACTTAAGTAATATACACATATTTTTATGTCAAAAATAATTTAAGATGAATGAGTTTCCATTTGAGGATTTCCCGGAGCGCTATGACATGGGGTTCTTCATAAACAACAATTTTAACAAAACAAAAACCAACTTCAAACACTATTCTAAAATAAATTAATAGGTATGCACTAAAAAGAAACAAAATAATTACGTATTCTTCAACAACTTAATAATCAACATACATTTTGTACTAGGTACCTACCCACGATATTATAATGTAGGTACAATTATTGTTACTTTTGGAGTAACAGCTTTTGATTAAAAAAAAATCATCAAAATCGGTTCACCCAGTAAAAAGTTATTCGGTAACAAATACAAAAAAAAACAAACGAATTGAGTACCTCCTTTTTGAAGTTGGTAGAAAAAAGGTGTGAAATAACCTCTCCTTCGAAAGCGGCAACGCATTGGCAACTTCTCGGGCATTGTATATTAATCTCCATAGGCGACGGTGACCACTTACCATCCGGAAATAAATATGCTAAAATATTACGTTATTTGCAAAATCCTTACTTTGACACGTTTAATGTATTCGAGAAAAAAGCGTATTCAAATATACGAGGAACTGCACTCCAAGCGTGCAACTCGCAAAACTCTACGATTTTATAAATAAATCATTTCCATCACGAGTCTTCATAATCACACGTATCAAGTTGCAATAAAACACACACACATCGAAAAGTTCATAGAAATCGTACCGCGACATTTCCGACGCGTTCCGTTCACAACGTCAACACGCGCATAGATTACGTTTGCAATTAGAATTCCCTAGCGGGTTTTAATTGACCCACATAATTAATATCCGTGGAAGCAGACGTTTCGCGAGCCATAAAAAATATTACGCTGTAACCCCCATCTGACAACATGGATGACATAAACAAGGATCCCTTCCTCCCATTTAAACAAGTTGAATGCGCTTCCCCGATGCCACAGCCTCTACACGTGTGCCACTCAAGGTCTCACAACCCTTTACACATCCTCTCATGTTTGCAATTAAAACGAAAAACAGACAGGGACCGCGCCATACCGAGCTAACGAGCCAGAAAGAAACAACACGTCTCATTTACCCAAGCACTTTTTATTTCCACTTGCAGTCAAGGGAGGTCGTCGGCCAATCAACGTACTGTGCCGCGCCTGCTCCGCATTGGCCGGTTTGAATAGAGAATTTTTTCAAAGAACAAAAGCCGAGGGTAGGTAATAGCGAGTTTTGTTTTCTTTGAGTGGCATTTCACATTCGAGTGCCGGAGCTCGCGGGGAACGGACGTCTCGAGTCTAATTACCTTACCTTACATGCATTGTTCTAGTGAGGGTGCTCTCACTAAGCTCTCTTCATTTCATTTGTAAGGCAATAATGTTAAACATTGTTATTTATTGCGAATCCGTTGCCGGTTCTCGAGCTAGGAATTGCAAAACAAGCAAATTAACGATGTTTATTTCACTTTAACAATCATCCTGTCTCTACAAATTTGTTTGTTCGGAACCGCGTCGGGCGGTTTGTTTGCTTTCATACTTGTATAACGAGATGTGCTTGGTTCCTACGTAATTGCTTCTTCACTTAAGTGCTGACGATTTCAAGAATTATTGTATGGAGGCACACAAACGGACCAGCTGTTTTTGTTCTGTTCGGATTTCAAACATCGGCTTTCACTGTAACAAGCGAAAATTGTTAACGAGAGTGCTAACATCCATTTCGCTTCCCCTGCAAATATTGTTTCAACAAAAATGGACGAAGAGTTAATAATAAATACAATATAGTTCGGGCGGTAAAATATATCAGTTGAATTTCTTCGATTTACTTGTTCACGTTTTACCTACAAATTGCAATGTTGTAAATATTGACACTAATTTCCTTTATAAATACAAAATAAAACTACGCATCATTAATCTGCGTTATCTTAAACAATATTTTCAATGAACTTCACAAGAAAACGCAAAATGAATATTCAGTTTTTCCTCAGGTATTTGCGTAATTTCTATGGAACCTATTTGTTAGTTAATGTGTTTTTTTGTACGACACGAACCCTTTTTAAAAGTTTCATATTAATTTTTTACAGGAACTTGGCAGCGCCGCGGCCCTCTGCACAGAGCAACACATCCCTAGAGGTTTTTACTCCCTCGCACAAAGAAAACTGTCACAGGCTAGAGTTTCTGGTCGAACGGCAGAAACAATTATGTCTGCTCTCCGACAAAATGGTGCAGGTTAGTTTATTTAATTTAATAATTTTCTAGTTCTTGCTTTAGATTGTTTTTTATATTCATTTATTTACTCTTCATTATATTATACAAAGTACAGATATAATGTATGTACATATAGGTAGTATCCTTAATATAGAACGCTGTCAATTAATGTTAAATGAAATCAAGCGTTTCAACGGTTACTTGAACTATTTGAATCTAGATTCCAATGATAATGTCAACGCTTAACGAATGAACGAGGATGAAATTTCTAGTTCGTTTACTTTGTTGCATGCTTAGCGAACTTAGACAATATGTATATCCTATTACTTGTTTGGAATGTAATAAGATAATTGTACAATGGTCATCACGTGAAAGAATTATAAGGTTAATTTCAAAGTTTCTTTTGGTTACCTGTCCAATGTCAACTGGCATATAAGAATTAAGTATTTATTTATTTAATGCATCACCAACATATATGTAGCAGTATTTAAAAACAATAGATTTTAATTAGGCTTGATTGGTGCGATTTAACTGCTCTTACTATTATAGGCAACCGCAACGTGCATTAAGATTTTTAAGTATTCTGAATATGCGGAGGTACTTTTGTGTAAACTTTCCGGATTCTAGGTTCAGTTTCGACTTGATCTGTAACTCTAGGTCAGTTAGTCAGTCACCTTCTGTTTTAGATATATAAATTGACTGATTCTTTGTGTCAGTGTCTTGAATATGATTGAATGAAACGTTTAATACATTTTCTCTGAACTTTTATAACATAAAAACCTATTCTAGTGCTCACAAAAACTTAAGCGAAAACATAAAATATCATCAGGCTATAAAAATTCAAATCATGTGTCTGCCTTATCTCGTAAGCCTGTATAAATTTGAAATCACATCGTGTATAGGTGCTTAGTTTGTATTCGATCGCCCAAAATATTCCGAATCGCATATAATTTGAAGAAATTCGGTTAGCGGGTCATGATGGGTGGCCGGGTATGTATTGTATTGGTTTTACATATAAATTATATTTTATTGTACTTACACAAATTTAAGCGCTATTTTACTGTTTAATTACATGACAGGTGAAAATTTTCTTACAGTGCGAAACATAACATTATAAATGCAATTATAATAATAATAATTTTCCCTCTCAAAATGTTTGTTCGAACCATTAATCTTATTTTGTTAGAATTAGTGTGTAAATCTTCCACTTTAACAATTGGAACAACCCAGATGTAATGTAGATTGTATTAATTTCATTTATATTCTAAATTCCAATTAAATGAATTGTTGACTAACAGTTTTCATCTCATTGTTTTATGATGTGATAAAATAATTGCAAACATGTCAATACAAGTTTTTCGCAATTAATATATATATTTTTAATGTGATTTCCACGAATGCTTTCCTTAAATGACATGTAAATCTGTTTGTTAAATAATTATGAACGATTTATTTTTATATAACTTTTCTGAAGGCTTTCTTACAATTGCTTAATAAAATTAATTTATGTTTAATATCATTCCGTTTTATTTGATTTAGATTAAGTTATGACTGTAAATTTGTTTTAATATGACAACGCACTTAAAAGCTTACACGGGTAACTTAAATAACATTTCCAACCTGTCCGCGTTGACCACAGTATTTTGAAGTTTATGGCTCGAGATATTTTACTCGCCAAGCATAAAATCAGTTGCGAGGATCCATTGCAATTGGTGAAAGGATCAATTTCGAATTGAGCCAAAATGGCAGTTTTAGAAAAAAAATGAAAAAACCTAAGTAGAATTACTTCAAATACCTAAAATAGTAAAATAGTTGTACCTATGTTATGAAAATGGACATTTCAATAAAAAAATATTGATATTATTTGCATAGTTTAATTAGTACTTGTTTTTTTTATATTTTATTCATAGTAAAATAGTACATAATAATAGTAAGAATAATTAAGAATTAACAACAACGCTTCGACTAGCTCGCAAATCACCTAACTACCTGTACAAACGTACCTGAGCCTCCTACAAGGAGATAACTCCACAAATTAAACGTTTATCTTCCAGGTCTTGCAAACGGGAGCAATGCAGGGCGTGGAGGAGTGTCAGCATCAGTTTCGTCACAGCCGGTGGAATTGCAGTACCGTTGAAAATTCCACTGACATCTTTGGAGGCGTCTTGAAGTTTAGTAAGTATTAACACAAAAATCTGCTACAAATTTATACTGTAACTTGGGCAAATCTCACAATTCAATGTATTGAAGTATTCTCTTCACATATTAATTTATGGATATCTCTATAAAGCCTCGCAAAAATGAGACCCACCTCGCATATCAGGTGTTTTTTATCAACGAAAATTATGTAGAAGTGAACTCCTGCGCAATTGTAAAAGCAATTATTCGCATGATTCTATTACATCGCTAGTGTTCCTAAATCATAATTATTAGTCAAGTTTGGATTATTTCGGTTTGTTTTGACGGGTCTCATACAATATTTACTGCGCTACCGACAGACGCTTGGTTTCTTTTCGACTAGTGTAAAATGATGCCATTTCACAGTTCAAGTTCTAATTATAAAGTCATAACTGAACATATACAGCCAGCGGATAGACATGCCACATGTTCTTTGAAGTTAGCGAGCAAAGGGCCCGCCGCTACCAACGGGCGTCTGTCATCGCGACACTGTTTGTGTAACAACCTGTCAGTAAGGCAGTCAGCACACGCGAGACTTATTGTTATAATACAATGTGCCCGAACCGTCCAATGGACAGGCGTCACAAAATAAGAGTATCGTTGTGACACTTGTGACATTTGTGACATTTGTCATTACAGCGTCACTAGAGATGTAGTAAATAAATCGAAAGTGAAAGAATCCAATTTCCACGATACATCGATAGAAAATTATAACACATTTGAATCGTTTGGCTTATGTTTTAACTCAGTTGTGATTGATCTTCACTAAGTCATACATTCGTTATTGTTAGATATAAAAGGGTAAGAATTGATGTTGTTCATGATATTTGAACAATAATTTGTATTGGGTATTAAACCTTCGTGAAAAATTTTCAGAAACTAAGACAGAACTAAAACTTAATGATAGAATTTCTATTTTAATTCGGATATAACAGAATTAAGGATCAATATAAATTAGTGAAGTATTTGATAATATCTGCTTCATATATAATAATTATACTATTTATAATGTGCTCTCTGCCTACCCCGTTAGCAACCAGGCATGATAGTATGTATGTACATCATTAAAATAAGGCATAAACTTTAAATCGAACGTCAGCAACCGTCCTAATCTCGTTTAGGACAGAATCGGCACAAATTTAAAGGAGTCACAAGTGCTTGGCACATAAATGAGCGATTGTTTTAACGCTATTTGAGCTATTTGTGACACATTTTACGTCTAATGCACTGTTGGCAAGTTTGACTGAAATTAAATTGAATATTACCTAAATATCCTACAAAATAGCTGGAGCAGTAGAGAAATTGTTTTTTTTCATTTTTAGAATAAAATTGTGCCCAGGACTTAGTATAATTTTAGATCTTAATACGAATTCTCTATTTTTTATAAGAAATTTTCCCCTTATAGGAGTGTTTGGTGGGATTTATCAGCATTCCAGCAGAAAATTTACGAATACACTTCACATTCTATGTCTACTATTATTGTTATAATCTTATTATTACTTATTTCTCGTTATTAACTAGATATAAAAGTATCTCTTATATATATAAAAATCCCGTGTCACGATGTTCGTTTGCGATAATCTCAGAAACCACTGAACTAATTTCAATGAAATTTTGTACATAGCTATTATTTGATCCAACTTAAAAGATAGGCTAGTTTTTATAAAATAAATAAATAATAAATGTCAATTGTCAATAAATTTGTACATAAAATCAATTTCTGAACGCACGATATTTGTGATATTTGATTTGACATAATGTAACCAAGTATTATTAATATAGATACTTTGATACTATGTAATACTTATATAGACCATGCGTTGCTTTGGTTCAATTAAAATAACGTTATAATCACTTAAATTTATATGTATGTAAAGATCCTGTAGCACGATGTTTGTCTGACTGACTGACTGACTGATGACTGAGCGTAGACCTATAAAGGAAACATTGATTTCTCAATAAAAAATGAGATCATTGATCGAGATAAAAAATATCCTATCTTTTAAGTTGGACCAAACAATAGATATCTACAAAATTTCATTGAAATCGGTTCAGTG
>DWGJ01002654.1:0-15165 GCA_018246895.1 Aspitha aspitha aspitha | reverse complement strand
AGGACAGGGATATTTGGCACTCGCTGCTTTCTGCCTACCCCGCAAGGGACCTGGCGTGACGATATGTTGTTGTTGTTTTATCACTTACATATTTTTAGAGAAAGTAGGAATCTCTTGAGGAAATCCTTTGCATTGACATTAATATCGTGTATTTAAAAAAAATAAAACTGTACTGAATAAAAAGTTGCTAGTAAATAGTGTACTTGTAAATACTCCACTTTATTACAGGCATGGGCACTATATTACCTGTAATGTTATAGAGAATAATGGACCGTGCTTCCTGGTTTGGTTCATTGCGACATATTATAGTAATACCTTGTTAAATTACACCTACTCGTAAGTGTAATTTTCACCGTGACTCCACAAAACCACGCCTATATCGTTAAGACGTCGCAATATTTCATATAAAATATATTATTAAGAATATTACAGCATTAAGATAGCTATCGAGATCCATTTAATATCGATATCGTTTAATTCGGATATGTAGCTATTTCAAGACCAGTGCCTGATTTTAGGCGCGGCCCTAATAGCTTAAGGTGTTAGCTATGAAGTAGCTAGTATATTTATAGGTATTATTTGAAAACGAACATTGTAATTTAATTATTATTAATCAAATATTTCAAGATATTTTTAGTTATAAATATGTATATGATTATGAATGACTTATTTCAGTTATGACATATCCACATTGTTAATTATTTTATTGTATTAATTATATTGTGAATTTTATTATTAGTATTATTGTTATTTTGCTAAATTGCCCAATTTTACTTAATTGTTATACTAAATTGATATATTACATTGACATTATTATTCACAGAATCAAGCTAATTTGACATTTATTTGTGCTTGATATTCAATATCATTTTAATTCAATTTTGATGTAATTGTGTTTTGACTCCTCTATTGCATTGGGTGTTCTGTAAAGTTAGAGGTAGTTTGTGTGTTTATAAATAAAAAATAAATAATTAAATGATAAACAATAAAATTAATTAAATATTTCATATTAAATTCGTTTAAAGTATGCTATTTATTGACCGTTCACATTGGAGATGCTACCAATTAAATAGAACTTACAATGTCACCAATCAAGTAGAACTTAGGTTACCTACCAATGTGCTACGAAGTGCTACGAGTTGCTACGAAACCTCGTGACGTATTACGACAATCCAAAGCATGCGGCGCAGTTAGCTGCTGAAGAGTTTTTATATAACGTTTTCTCATCTTGAAAATATTCAGCCTTTTATATACAATATTTTCCTTTATATGGTCCAAGTATTATAGTGAAATGGTACTGTAATAGTAGGGGTAAGTTTAAATTTTGCATATTGTATTATTGTTAAAAAAACTTTTAAGAATAATTTTAAGAAACGTGGAGTAATTCTTGATAGTGATATTGTAATATGATTTTAATATATACGTACGAGTATATAATGCCTGGAAAATGTTAGTTTAATAAGCCATTCATTATTCATATTATTCATTATTGTCATTTTGCTGTGGATGGATAATAATGGATAATTTTTTGCCGTACACTATACAATATACGGTGGTGCCATCTATCATTAAATAATAACAACATTTTTAGACTCGTGTAGATGGCGGGCGTTAAGCCGAAATATTCGTTAGAATGTTTGAACTAAAGTGAGGCGACTTACGTTTGGCTTAGCGCACGTGGTCCGACGAAACCTATTCCGCTTCGTAATTCTTCTTCTAAATCTTCCGACGTTGACTCATAGTTAATTTATTCATAAACAATACAACATAAACAAAAGACAAACGTTATTTTATGGGCATTACTTTAAATATTCATAATAATATTAATAAAGTGATATTGAATTAATATATAATTTTGTACTTCGATATATTGTACTAGAGTACTGGAGTCTAGAGTAGCAGACTCTGTACTAGAGTTTATGTAACGAAAAATAAAAAACTGATTAAAACAGAGGTATGTGTAGAATGCGATAGTTATCAGGGGAATATCGCTCCGTCCAGCTCGCTAGCCTTGCGTGCTGAACTTTCTGAGGCAAAAACGGTACAACACACCAACTAGCAATGACCCCCTTATTAGCTTTGCTTATTATTCTTTGTGTGATTAAATTTACTACTCATCGATCGAGTTGCTTTCTATTTCTCATACATCTGTATTTATCGGTGATTACTTTATTTATTTAAACTTTATTGAACACCAAGAAAAGGTATCATAAAAGGGCGAATTTAATGTCTAATAAAATAAATATTCTAAGTGTTGCTCAGGTTATTTCTGAACACAGTTTTTTAAAAATGTATTTAATGTTGTACATGATTATCTCATTTTATGTATGAAGATATAACAAAAACAAGTTTACATTAATGCAAAAGCATTTAAGTAATCAGGAGTACAGTTCTGAACAAACTTCATTTAAAGCCTTAAATGTGGAATAAAAAAACTTTAGGCCTTAAAGTCGGTCTCTGTCATTGTAAGTAATTAAAACACTAAGTGACATGAAGGCATTACATTCACGGACATTCTTTACACTTATCTCTGTTTAAAACGCTGAGTTAAAGCAGTTTAGCGCGTAGCAATGACTCGCCTTGATGCATGCTAAGTGCAAGGTGGTGCATTGCCCTCTGTCACTGCAGTTTAGTTATGAACTTTTGACCCTACACTACAGCGACTTGTGGAATTAACGTGATTTGTAATTGTTCGATTAATATTGTCAGTTTTAATGAGTGTTATATTGAATCTCTTTCATTTATTCAATTATATTGTACCTAAAAAGGCTTGTTATATGGAAACGATATTTATTAATCAATTGATATCCCTAGTTAAAAGTAGTACCTTATGAAAATCTAGATTTTATTATTTACAAGCAATTGCTGGGTCCTTTTTAAAAAGGATAGTTAAATTTCAGGACACGAATATCACGTAAAAGTAGTTGCTTGATATTCACAAGAATAAAACTTTAAACCTGGCCCACTGTTATTTTTATAATAGCGCTCTTTAACAACACCGCATTAAACATACGTTAACTTTTATAAAACAATTCTGTGTAAACGATTATGTGTCATATTATGTTTGTTTTCGCAATTTCCCCTTCCAAACATAATTACGGAATTCACAAGGAGTTCTCTAGCAATTAGCTTATCAAAAGGGGGCAGTAGTGGGGGATAATTTGGGAGTTGCGTAATCAATATGCAAATGGTGGGGTCTTATCCTGCGACCCACATCTGACCCAAGGACGCGGCCTCGTCTAAGCCGCCCGAACTGTTCACACCAGTTGTTTTTAATTTAATGTTTAGCGGTTGACGGTTTATTATAAACTAACTGTGCCCGAAGCTTCGCCCGCGTAGAAATCATTTCCCGTTTTCTCAACATTTGTCATTGCTACTCCACTCCTATTATTCAAAGCGTGATAGCCTATAGCCTTCCTCAATAAATGGACTATTCAACACAAGAATAATTTTTCAATTCGAACCAGTAGTTCCTGAGATGAGCGCGTTCAACGTTAGAGTTTTTTTAAAGAAGTAATAATCAGATAATTTTTTTTGATACTGTGTAACTCGTCTGTAATCTCCGGTTAACGATCGCGGTGTTACGTGAGACGATTAAAGCATTATTAGTATAAGTTTAAGGTTAAGAAAGAGGACAAATCATTAGCTGGACGTTTGAATATATGAATACATTACATTATTTATACAATGATTTCACGAGTCACGCAAATGTTTAATTAGCGTTAATTGCTTACTCTCAAAAATGACAGAGTTACAAATGTTGTTTTAAAAAAACCACGTAATATTCCCCATGCAAATGATTTGGTATGTAAATGTATTTATGAAAGAAATTGAATTGACACAGAAAACAATTAGATATACGTACCTTGAAGGTTTTGTACGAAGACACGACGTAGGAGGCACCGTCTTCGAGTTCCTCGAGCCTGTACTTTCGGTCGCCGTCCATTCCGAATATGAATCTCGCGCCTCGCGGCAGCTCCAGCCTCTCCGAGAGCCTGTCGAGCAGCGCGTCCATCGAGACCAGGTCCCTCCCCGGCTTGAAGCGGAACTCCACGCCCGGGTGGAACGGGTCGCCGTTGCGGTAGAACGTCACTCGTCGGGCTTTCCAGTAATTGAGGTTGGCGTAGCGGCTCGCCGGCTCCGGCCTGGCGGGCCGTGTTATTTCGGATCCCTCGGAGATGTCGTCCGGTCCGGTCCGCTGCGGCGGCGACGCGGGGCGCGAAGGCCGCCAGTCCGGGTCGCGTTCCTCGTCCGAAGCCGGATGGGGCTCCGGGTCCGCGAGTGGCGGGGGCTCGGCCGCCGGCGCCGGGTCCGCGGCCGCCTGGGGACGCACACGCGGCTGTAGGCGCGGCCTGTTTTGCACGCGGCGCGACATCTCTCGATACTCCGCGCCGGCCGACTGGACGCCGCGCTACCTTGCCTACACTTCAATCAGCTTATAGACATACCACGCGCTAGATATTGGATAGCGTTCATTCATAAACGTACAGACAGTAGTAAATAACGTTAGCGTCATGTAAAGCTATAGATACAACGTAATAACGTTGTTATCCACGACTATTAGTAGGCAACAGAATATCTGTTACGTTGAATTTTCACTGCAACCAACCCATGCAGTACATGACGAAATGTTAATGAAATCTTTAAATCATATCATAAGTAGTAGTAGTAGTAGTAGCAAGTAGTAAAATTGTTATGTTTGTTCCAATTCTAAGCATCTAGTCTAGTAATAGACGAGATATACTCGATAAGAAGTAACGAGTTGCCGGCATAAAGAACTAACCTAATGCACGAGAATTGGCTTTCGATACAGATATGACTAAATATATGTATAAAGGCTGAATGAATCATTTTCTCAACTTTCTTTGGAAGTGCTTTCTATTTTATTACTATTTAACAATATAATTTGATGGGTGAAGGTTACACCAATGTTAAGGATCTTGGGTCATGACTAACGCCGAATAAGCTGTGGACTGATTGCTTTCGTAATGCCATCTGTGTTTAACTTTCTTTGTTGATTTTGGTAGTTATTTAAAAAAGATGTGTAATATGCTTTAATTGGGTATCAAATTCGTACTTTGTAAATTACGATTAGATTTAGCTTTAATGATAAAGGATAAACAACTAAAACAAACCTATCAAATTAAATTTCAGTAGCAGTATGTATGTGTGTTAACTCAAGATCAAATATTGAGATATTAATATACGTAACCGTACCCATTAAGTCCGCGGTTTATAAAATCCAAGATATTGTCCGTTTAAAAGAATCGGTTCCGATAAATATAGTCTAAACGTATACAGAAATCGGTACAGTGCATTCAAACTTTAATGAATCTAACATCAAATTGAACAGGATTGCGATTGGACGATAAGTTACATTAAAAGTGACTTGATTTTTTACTAACTGCAATTTGTTGACTAATTCACTACTAAGTATTACTTGACGTTCGATTTCTGCTTAATGCGACAAAACGACGCACTAATGCCTTTTTTGTCTGACTAAGCATTTGCACTTACCTCTTGTAATAACATTTTAGACGCATTCTCAGTAATAAAGTAACGATATAGGTAAATAACTTAATGCATTTTTTCTTTGAGTTTGTCTTTAGGTGGGTAACAAGTTTACAGTTAGATGTTACAATTACTTTTATCTAAAAGCACACGACGTTGTATAATTACATTTATAATTCCAAATATTTATGTTTATTTGATTTACTAAAAGTTAAAAAAAAATTATTTAGCAGTATACACGTATGTATTATATACTGTCACACAGGGTAACGAAAATGAGTATTGTGCATAAAGAATGTAATTAAATACAAATTATTGGTAAGCACACTTTTCACATGTCTTTTAGTGCGGTCAAATTCGATTTTAACAATCCAAACTTCGTTCAATAATTTACACCTATTCAATGTACGGAAACATATAACATTACCACCATTTATTCACAAAACAAATACATAGAAATTATATACATGCGAAGGCATACAAAATGTCAGATACCGAACCATTACATGTCTTATAATAATGTCATTATTGGAAGTCTTTTGAATTGTCCTTTACGATGTTAATCTTTTAATGGTTAATTGTTCAAATGTTCAAAGTAATTGTATTCATACATAGTTAAATTAGGCTTACCACAGCGGCTGCAGCCATCGGCTCCTCCGTCATCAATATGAATGCAGTTCGTGGAATCGCTCTCCTTAGAATAGCACTCGCGTCAATCGAATCGCAACTGGTCGGATGAAACTATAATGAAGTTAAAATACATTCGGTGACCGCGGGAAATACAATCAGGTACCAGTGGGCAATCGCGTTACAAGTCGTCGTAGCTGTCCTGGACTTTATACGATATCTGACATGTGTTGATAGGTTTATTTGTATCGGTGTTTCAATTAACAATACAGAAGTGTAGTCGTCCGGTTGTGTTTTGAGAGCGGAATCGAGTGACGGCTCGAAATGGGCGAACGGCGTGGCTGGGTGGCGCGGCCACCGCCCCCGTCCGCGTCACACTAGCAATAACTGCTGTAAGCTACTTCAAATAAATACAAAAAAAGAGTAATGCTGGAACCAGCGGATGAGTTTGTATATCTTGGATGCGGTTTTAGCAGGGATGGTAGGTACACCGCTGACATTGAGAGAAGAGTGAGTGCAGAATAGCGTTAACGACGCGGTGGGTAAGCTTAAAGAAATATTGTAAGCAACAATTTAAAATTGGAACTAAAGTTTTTTTTAATAAATTTAATCAATGTATGCATTAAGGTCGTTATGCTAATCAGTCGTCATTAATTCATTATTAATTTTAAACTGTAATATACTGTTTACAATACTGTGTAAATATTGTCGCACTAAATTGTTTATTTAGTATTTTGGTTTATGAATACGATAGACAATACTCAAAATATTTTTAGGTTAGTAAGCTTAGTAGTTAAATGTGTTTATTGTTATAATATGCGAAATTTATTTTGTAATAAATAGTATCGCAATATTTTCATTGAGTGGTACTGCTGGAGTAACGTACAGCCGGCGTCAATCGGTCAACCAAGCATATAGCTAGCATAGCTAAGGCGCATGCCTATATTTCTTCTTCTGCCTTCTTAGCCGCCGTTATGGTATGCTTTTATAACCCGAAATGGGCTGTTCACACTTTTCCACCTACATACCGAACTTTTTCTTTGTTAATTGTTTATTTACGACAGCGATTTGCTTTTGTTTGCAATTTCGCTGACTACGTTTTTAAAGATAGCTCGTAGTTTGCTTATTGATTGTATTCATTGAGCTATTCTAAAATTGACAGTTTGTGCGGAGATACACCCGCTTGGGATCAAACACTTGTTGTAAATAATTGTTTTGTTTTACAATTTTGTCGTTGATGAGTAACATTTATATTTGTTAAGTTTAGTTTAATATTTGCAGTAATATAATTATTTTTGTTATCTAAAGGTTGAAGACCTCACCATATGTACTGAATTAATTTAAATCCTACTTAGAACATTTGATTAACGTCTTTTTCAAAGCTTGTTACGGTTTATTAATCGTGCCAACGGACTTGCTACGTCATCATCACTGCCTTCGACTAGTTTTCAGTTTTCTTTTCAATATGGTGCGTAATACCATTTGTATAAGGATTATTTTTCTTTGAATTCAACACAAGATGACTTGGTTATAAGACGTAATAGAGTGCATGAGAAATAATTATTAAAACGTACCCGTTATAATGATTAATAAAATACACCCAAGGGAGTAGTTAATAAAAATGTTCAGGCTAATTTTAAAATAATGTGGGTAGATTAAAATTTTACTGCTGGGAAAAACTAGGTAGGTCAATCCGTTGACCTGAGTATTACAAAGCATTGGGTTAGGGTTTTACTGGTTCTTGTAATTCACGCAAAATGAGCCTCGATAATAAAATAGCAAATTTTTTATTAGCCCGATAGTTTTTTTAATACAAATACAAAATGCCCATTGTACGTAAACTAGAAGTTGTATATATTTATGTTGATGTTTCAGTAAATTTGTATCTTTTAGAGAGAGTTATGCTGCTACTATTTTTCGGGATTTCAAGCTCTACAATTTGTTAGTTAGGTACCTATATCTACTCTTCATATTCTTTGCTGCTGCTCAAAAATACTTTATCTTTCGAAATACTTTGGAACTTTTTTTCTTTATAAATACTTAAAATACAGTATAAATAAAGTCTAAAATACAATGCACCGCAAATTTTGCTTCGTTCCGTTTTTTATTTATTGCAAAATAAGAATAATGAAATTAAAGTAAGTAACAGACATGTAACTGATTAAACATTTTCATAATTTTATTTTTCATGCAATCAAATGCATATTCCGCAAATTGACGGCCAATTATTCGGTTACATTCTACATACAATTACCTCTGCTTATTTTAATAATTGACCGCGCGAAAATACCGCTTTGACATTTAAGCAATGAAATTAACATAAACGATTTGGCACGTAATTGGTTAATCTCGTTATGTTCGTGCTATGAATATTAATGGGCTGTTTAGGATAAACAAGGCGACAAAAAAAATAAAAGTGCTCATGAAGAAGAGTGACTTTGAACTTTGTACAACTTCTATTTTTGACACAAATAAAAATAAAAGCACATTACACTAACCGTAATCGAAATTAAAAATATCATAAAAGTTAAGCAAGTTAATCTATATAAAACTGGATGAGATTTCAATTGGCTGAATTGATGTAGAGTTCTGTAGCAAAGTGCTACGAAAGCGCTACGAGATAGTATTTATGAAGTTCCTACAATTGCTGAGTATAGACGAGAATTATAATACTGGTTTGTAAAATAGCCTTTCAGCCCCTAATACTTATTATGGTAGATACGATTCTTATGTAACGCTGTTGAATAATCTGATAAAGCGCATTTTATGAAAAACCACTAGTCATTATTTGCGGGATATTCGAGCGATACATAGATTTCTTTCAATTTATTTCAAATGTGCAGATGTTACCTCTGTTACAGTTTTGTATGTGTTTTCTATATGATGTAAGACAAATAAGGTAACACAAAGGTAACTTTACCTTTCCTTACAAATAAATAAACATCGTTTGTTTCACAAATGCCAGTAGGTACAAAGTAGGCACTGTAATTCAACATCGAAGTGAAGTATGATTGGACAAGTAATCAATTTACTAGCCAATAATAGAAGCTTATATCCGTTCACGCGTCGTCGACTGTCCGCGCGATTTTGATCCGTATCTGTATACCTTTAAGGGCTACACGTCACGGGGTAATCACTACTGCTGATGACGGTGTCAGGTAGTGAGTGACACGGGTGTCATAATATTGCGCATCCGGTTGCTGATTGGCTGTCGGCGATCGCGAAGATAAAGCGCCGCCCATCTATGTGACACGCCCAGCGTTACCATCCGAGAGGACGGTTGCTACGCAACGCTTTATTGATTTAATAGGTAAAGTTGCATAGCTTTGACTGTACTTGTAAATGCCTCAAACGCTTTAGCTCTAGATATCTATGCTTTCCTGGTCGCTGGTGTGGTCGTAACGGGTGGCAATTGCAATGATTTTAAAAACCTTAATAGTAAACGGAGATAAAAAGACGAAATAACAAAAAAACTCATTATAAAAAATGTTTATTGCCGATTCTTAGTATGATGTTTAAGATTCTAATTTCGGTGTCTTTCATAGATAAACCAGAAATCCGTGTTGGGACAGCGTGGTCAGGTATGCTCCAGGACTTCTGCGGTTGCGTGTTTGCTCAGCAGCATTTCCTAATATTGAATTTTTAACCTCAAAAGAATAGGTTATTTAGGAGTCTGAAAATGGTTACTGACTATTTAGTCCAACCACAATAACTTTTGGTCACGGTAGTTCTTCATGTTATAAAAACATCAATTTACCTTAAACACGTTAAATATTATGTTATAGGTAATGATGTTTGCGTAATAAACAGCACACAAAACATCGAGACTGTTAATTGGATCAAGGCTGAAGTCTAAGAGCGATAAAATACAAAAAAGCAACTCTAACTCGAAGGACAATTGATATTTGACCTAAATATGTATGTATGTCTGAAATTATTTTGTTTTATTAAACAAACAATCGGGTCACGTTCGTGTTGCGTTAAGTTAGTTGATACATTTACGTTCAAATATTTGAACCGTTAACAAATAGGTATGTTGAAAAGGCGTTTATATATCCTTATTTGAAATGCGAAATCAAATCTCTTTCATGAGTTTTCAAGTAAAAATCGCGGAATGGAACTTTTTAAAAATTGTATTTGTGGATAGGCTGACCCTTGGTAAAATCTGCTAACAGTACCTGCTACTTTTAATGAACGCAGTGAAAGAGTAAAATGGTTTAAATTAATAAAGTTACATTTTTAGGGGAGTTATTTAGGTTTCCGTTCGACCGAAATCTGAGCAACAACTACATAACAGTGTAACAATTTAGAATAATGTAAGCTTACCGGGTGTTTAATAAATTTACTTTACAACATTTCAAAACATTTTTTAGGGTAAGGCAATCTCTGGTAGGTCGGCTTATTTCCATAGAGCACGCAGTAAGAAAGAGATGTTTTAAAACTTATTATTAATTATATTATTATTATGATTAAGCCGTAGATAGTGAATATTTAAAGGAGCTCAATATTATTACTTTATTTTTTTATAAGGCCTATTTAGGATTATTGATATTGGTTTAGCTTCAATAATTAACAGGTTCCAGGTTAAGATTTTTCCGAATTATTCAATAATTATTGCTTAAAATCGGAATTAGTAAGTCGTGGACCTTGCTATGAGTAGGTAGGTAATATGTAGGTAGATACAAAATAAATTTATAATTTGAGACGTCATACACAAATATGAATATTAGTCTAAATAAAATTCGTTTTAACAGATTACGGGTCATAAACCCAAAAGCGATGTTAATATGTAACAAAATGTATCTTTACAATCTTTTTATTCAAAACCGTTGTAGTAGATAATAAGAATAATATGAACAGGTAGGCACGAGAAAGTAAAGATATTTCAGCTTGAAAAATACAGCTCATGAAATACAACTGACTTCATACATCACATATTAATCTACTTATAGAAAGCATAAATATTCATGTTGTGTATGTGTACGCTTAAAAAAATAAGAACGCACGACAAAGTTCGTGACAAACTGGCGTGTAAATGCAACGACCATAGCCAATCGCCGATTAATCTTGAAGTGAACCATATTTCTTATATGTTAAGACAGAAAATAGAAGAAATAACTTATGCACGCGCCATTTTTTGTCCGCGGCAAGTGGCTAGACGAAGTAAACATCGTTTATGACGTGTGCCCTACATATTTCTAGGATTTATCGAGTGAACTTTATATATGTACTTAAGTTTTATGTATTAATTTTCCTTAATAACACAGCAAGCTGGCCTAGCGTTTGCGGCGTCTACTTTTTAATAGGTGTAATTTGACTTCGTCGTTAGAACGACGGGCGTGTAGTGAATTGGAAAAATTGTTGACTTGATTAAGTATTGCAAGCACTGTACGAGTGGCAGTCATTTCTGTTCTACTGTAACACGGCATGGAATAAGGGCGTTACTGAACTAGTGATGTGTCTTAACCATAATTATAGACCTGCTTATCTATGGAAATAAGATTAGCGGAAAAAAAGTTGGATTGTTATCATATAATTTTATCGATATTTAATATTTTTTGCAACTGTATAATACAATTTCAGATGATTCTGTTCTAGTTTCAGAAAAAATAAAGTAGTTAAATGTTATTCACTACATTCTTGGATACCTATTAATCTACCTAGATATTAAATAACTTTTTAATAAAATATTTTTACTTTTTATTACTCCATGATCTTTCTTCAACAGATAACGCAACACAGACTATATATAAATAGATATGTATAATACTAACAGAAATACAGGTCGAGACTTCTAAGAGATTTTTAAGTATAAAAACACAATCAACATTAATACCAATGTGGTATTCATTTATTTGGTATAATATTATTTACATTTTTTATCCTGTTTCCTGTTCTTCTTTTTCCTTATAAGTTCATCGTGATCGTGTTGAACGTCAAGATCATCTACTTTGCTTTCATTAGCAACTTTTAAACTATCATTATTGGTATCTACACGATTTTTGTGTTTTTTCTTTTTCTTCTTTACTGGTTCGTCTTCTTTATCTTCTTTGTCTGGAGCCGGAGAGTCGATGTCGTTATCTACTTCATGTTTTTTCCTCTTCTTTTTCATGGTTTTAGTTTCACTATCTGGAACAGTGCTTTCTTCATTATCAATTCGCATATTAGTTACATCATTAACGATTCTATGGATTTCATCAATTACTTTGGTTTTCTTCTTACGTTCTATGTTCATCGGAACTGTTAGATTTATATCTGATTCATTGAGATTTATGTCGTGTGCCATTTTTTTCTTTTTCTTCCTAGCATCACCATGTTCTGCGTTTTCGTTATCAATATTCGTATATTCATCATTACTGTTCTCTACAATAATTTTGGCCCTCTTTTTCGTCTTCGCTCTATTTTCACTCTCATCTTCCGTTTGAAAAATATTGGTTTCAGTGCATGCACAAGTCTTTTTACGCTTTACGTTCTTCAAAGAATCTTCTTTTGTTTTTCTATGGGAATGCGTTTCTTCATTACCAACTCTATCATCCATATTGATAGCCCTTTCTAAATCAGCTGGATCTCTATCAAGAACTGCCAAAAAGAAGCCCGTTGTTAAATCCAGATCAGGCCTGGCATATAGACATCTTGTGCCCATACTTCCGTACATCCCTGATCCAAAATTATTCCACTGTCCTTTCAACATTTCTTTAACATCCTGTACTCTCCATTTGGCTCGAGAATTTTTCACCACGTTCGTAATAACCCTTTCGTTTTCTTCAGGGAACAGTGAACACGTACTGTAAACAATTCTTTTAGCTTTTGGAAAAGCATTCATAGCGTGTTTCAAAAATTTCTCCTGTAGAGACGTGAGCTTAGCCAGCCTGGCCTCTTCTATGTAATTGTGCACGCTGAATTCCATACCTAGAAACATCAACAGTCTTATTAAACTGATGTCATCTTTATAAAACAAGGTACAAAAATAATATCTCACCCGATCCGGAACAACTTGGATCCAAGAGAATATATTCCACATCGTCATACTCTCCCCGCCTTATTTCAAGTGAATCTTTGTGAATTAACTGTACACATTTGCATCCAGTTTTATCAACAAAATCTTTTAATGTCTGGAATCTTTGTTCATTCCTCTCTACGGCATAGATTTTACCCTATAATTGGAAGAAAAAACAGTTTGGGTTAATTTATTTAAAATACACAGGGAACAATTGGAATACTTTTGTGTATCTGCAAAAGGTAATTATTCAATGTCTATGTTATATTAGGACTAACAAAATTGATATCTTTGACATTGAGTAGGTTATGTACTATACTTTGTCCAAACAATTTTTTGATGGGCTGCATTTGGGTGCAATATCACTAGATGGAAAGCATAGATTCATCCAAAGATGACTAGAAAAAGATTTTTAAATTCCTTTTATCAATCACACAATACATGTGAAACCATGTGTTCATTTTAACATCATAACAGTGAATTGTTATATATTACCTCATTTCTTATAAATGCCGCTAATTGTGTCGTTTTCATGCCAGGCGCAGCACACATGTCCAATATAACGCTGCCTGCTGGTGGTGCCAGTAAATGTACTGCTAAAGCTGTGGCCTGCAACATAATTTAAAAAAAATAAAAATTAATGAAATACATATTGACACTGAAGGTTTAAGCACTTTAATAAATCAAAAGAATAAGAAATATATTGACCTTTTATTTCACATTGCTTGTTTTCTATAAAATTAAACTATCAAACAGGCAGATGGGTCACTTGATGGTAAGTGGTCATCGCCTATGGACATGTACAACACTAGAGGGAATCGCCAATGCGTTGCCGGTTTTGAAGGTTTTCGCGGTTTTCTTGAAGAGCCCCATGTCATAGCGCTCTGAGACTGCCTCAGGTGGAAGTTCATTAGATTCATTTATTTCTATTTAGTCTATTGTAAGTTGTTACCTACTAAGTAAGTTCCTACCTTATCCTGTAATACGATCTGATTCTCCAAATAAAGCTCGTGTTCATGCAGCTTCGTTCCATGCGGGAACACAAAGATAGTTTTCACATGGTAGTCTTGGGTGAAATCATAATCCGCCAGACTCTTTATTTGTTTGAGATAGTCATCATACGAACCAGAGGTGCATCTTATGAACCTGTAACCCTCGTCTTGGAAGGATCTAATTGCATCTGATGTTGTTAGTAGATTTGTATTGATGCGAACATAGCGGGGTCTGTGGGTAACTGCCAACAGAACAATAAATCAGGTATGAAAAGACAGGGTTAAATGCCTATATGGGTTGGCCCACATCCGACGGAATATGCTTCGCGTATTACAGTCGCGTAACGCCAGAGCAGGCAAATATATAATAAAACATTCAACCGTTCTCACCTAACCAATGATGAGTTAGTGCGTCGAGCATACTTCATCTGTTCCGCCGGACGCATATTCCGTCAGATGTGGATCGACCCTATATCTATTAGTCACACTTGATATAAACTGTCCTGGGTACCATTATATCCTATCACTGTAGGAGGTTATAGACCATTCCACCATTCCATTGTCACCCATCCAAAGAATGGAACGTTGGAGTTAACCTAATATTTTGTCAATTATTGTAATACAAAAGTCAATGTTCGGATTGATAGTCTATTTTTAAAATCATAATTTGAATTTCTAATTAAACGTATTATGATATCAAACATAGAGTACCAGAGTTACAGATATCTCTCTGACAAAGAAGTATATAGCAAGTTATAAAAAAATTAACAAGCACTCAATGTTTACAGTATTTCAGGCCACTATTTACAGTAATTCAAGGATATATGCAATTATCATTTAATTCATTTAATACCATTCTTTCCAACCTAGATACTATGGTATGTTATAACAATGTTCAAAACTTTTTCCCAGGTAGCCACTAACCCACATAAATTAATTGATAATCAATTACAAAATGGAGTAAGAAACCAATGGTAATCAGAGGTATGGACGGGGGGGGAGTGTATGAAAGTTACCATTTAAATTTAGGTGTGTAGT
>DWGJ01002653.1:0-15171 GCA_018246895.1 Aspitha aspitha aspitha | reverse complement strand
ATACATGCATGTTTACACATATCTCTCTATGTAGAGAATAATGCACGTTGTTAGAATGTCATTGAAATTTTTGTAAACAACATTAAATGTGTGCGTGTTATATGAATTTTAATGTATAATAAATAGTAATCTCAAACTAGATAGAACCTGTACCGGACAGCTTATAAACTATGTATATTCACTATGTAATATGTACTTTTATAAACCTTTCTATCACACCTAAACACAACACAACAAATGTGCTCATTACGAAAACTTTTAGCCTGAACGGAAATCGAACCCACGAACAACCCCGATTTCCCAGACAGAGTCTCTCACCATTCGACCCGGAGGCTAGTCAGTTATACATCTCGCGGGACACAAAAAATTAAGTTATGTATTCGTTGTGTTGCAGGATCTGACCGGTCAAAACAGCAATGACTCGGGCGGCAGCGGCGGCGCCGGGCGCGCGTCCACGCCGCACTTGAGGCCCACGCCGAGCCCCACCGGCTCCAGCGGCTCGCGATCCATGTCACCGGCTGTCGGTGAGTCGGTTCACATTCCTCCATCCCCACATCTACACCGGCGATAGGCAGCGCACGGCCCGCCGAGGGGCCATCGATATGTATAGTCTATGGCTCAGACGTGACAGATATTACAGACAGTTTTTATCATTTAAAAGCTTTAACACAAAAAGCATTTTTTCTATAATTCAGGCTCTCCTCTAGAATTTCTTATACTCTGTGGTTCCCCATTAAAAAAGTTTGGCCACCGCTGATCTATACCATCAATCTTAGTCCCCATAGGGGTAGACGGAGATAAGGCGGCCCATGGACCATTTATTTTCACAAACTCATTTCGTCTCTAGCACCTTTATTAAATGCCATCACTCAAGTGTTTATTGAATGAAATGGTGGTAGTATTGACTTATAAATAGCCTTAATTTGAGCTTAACGTTTCTAGATATCCCTGTAGGCGATATCATTTGTGTAAATAAGGCAGGCAATCTTCTGATGACTAATGGCTGTAAATTCCATTTTGAAATAAATGGACGTCGTAATGGTTTGGGTCTACATCGACTGTTGAGTTCAGTAAGTTTTTGGGTTTCACAAAAGTGGATTGAGTAGTATTAGAAATCTCCGAAACAAAGACTAGCATCTTATCGTATTGTTTGAAATTGGTATTGAGTATATTCCTAATTGTTAGCAACGCGATTTAAAATAATTTTTTTATTCTCAATTCAAGTGCGTGTAAGTTTTTACAACGCCAAAGTATTCGCACAATGATTGATCGTGCGTAATGATGTCCATTAGGTGGATCGTGCGAGTAAAGAACAAGTGACGATCGAACACGCGCTGCCCTTGATCACCCATCGATTAAATCCCATAATGCAGTTTCTCCATAATGCCGGTCAGCGGCGCTGCGTTCAGCGATGCATTCTTGATTCACTTCAAAGAACTTAATTATGCCTGTGGACTTGTATGTAACACATATATGTACATACCTGTAGCAAATAAAACAAACCTGTCAATACATCATTGACTCTTCTCGGAGTATTTATGGTAAGACGATATGTATCGGTATTACTAACTGTTGCAATATTTATGGTGCCAGTTTTGGACATGTGTTTTTACTTTACTGTGCACAACAATGTAATAAGTTTATTTGGTGTATGATTGATTGAGTTTCGTTAATGTCAATTCAATTGTCGTTATGTACCTACCTACTGCAGGTTGGAGCAAGTGAATGTTAATAAAAAGTGGGACGTGGACGGTATTCTGATCATGTGTGATAAAATTAACTTTAAGCGCTGGTCACACTGGGGAAAGCGAGATGTGTCTGTACCAAAACGAAACCTTATTTCGTGGCAATAAGAGCTTATATACTTGGCGTAGTAGTTTGTCTCGTGTATAGTTTCGCTAGAGGCGTGTTGATCAGATTCATTGTGCATACTTCGTCACTGGCAGACGCGGGCTTTCCCGACATTGACCCACATAGAGCGGGCGCCCAGAGTACACCGTATTTTGCCCCTTTTGCGGGCGCGAACCACCCCGTCCACCCACCTTATGTACGAGTGAGGGGTGGTCGCGGTATATAGGGCCTCGTGAAAAACTTACCCCCCCAGTCGGTGCGAGCACGCAAAACAGGACCTTCCACCCCCCGGCTGTCGACGCGTCCCTCTTGTATGTGTGCCGGACCGACGTCGTAAATCATGTTCGTCAAGTAAACAGAAAAAAAATTGCAGTTTTTCGAGAGTTTTCCGCAAACCGCCAGAGCGAAGTCCGCGGTTTAAGCACAGGAACAGTTGCAAAGTGAAACTTTGTCTGTCTTAAACCGTACGTTTCCATACTTCTCAATAGCGCACCATATTACCGAATATGAATTCTTCATTTTTTCAGTTGAGTTTCTGTACCTACTTCTAAAGAGCTCATCAGTGCACATCGGCCAATCGACAGCCAGGTTTATTAGATGTCGCCTTGTAAAGCAATTATTTGAATTTCGAAAACCTATTTGTCTGGTGCTGTTATTGTCTTGTTAATGGATACAGAGATCCGAAAAAGTGAACGACTTTCTGTACAACTGGATGGCTAGCACTTCACTGTTTTGTCGAAGATTTTGTAATAGCAACGTACCTATAGTCCCCTCAGATTACAAAGAAAAGTAATCTGAACAGCCCAAACAAATATTGTAATCGTATACACTTGGAGAACACGGTTCGGCATAAGATATTCTCCTCTTAGAAATTTCGTTGCGAGCGCTCGCAAAATTCGTTTGGGCTTAATACATCTCTCGATTTGGAGATTTATGCAAAGATCTGTAACGCCCTTGTAGGGCTTCCCTCGGAATGTCCTTGAAGGGTTCATCGGCTGGGGTCGCCACATTTTACATCTATTTACCTACCTACTTACCCACTGTTACGGGATTGTTTGTCAAGTATATACGCACCCTAGGTATTTGGTTCCCGGGTTATATTGCTACGAGTCCATTCATATTATCCGTTGGGTGGGTTTAAATGGGTGCCTTTTATCTATGAATGTAAATCGACTTACATATACATGTATGTGCCTATATAACTGATTCTTGGAATCTCGAAACGTCTATATCAACATACATTCCATGTACAACTAAAGTCGTTTCGATTCTTATGGCACATACAAAACTGAGATAGGTGTTACGTTTACTATTTTACTGGTTGCACGAATCGTCATCGTTTTTGTAACAGTCGTCATTGCTGCTCCACCCCTATTAGCCATGGTGTGGTGTTAAATACCCTATAGCCTTCTTTAATGAATGGACTATTCATCACAAAAATAGTTTTTCAATTCGAACCAGTTGTTCCTAAGATTAGCGCGTTCAACCAATTTCTTCAGCTTTATAATATTAAGTATAGATTAATCATGTGATTGACCAGCATTTGGATTTGTTACCACCGAATGTCGTTGTAGTCGCGTCCCCAAAGTACTTTGAAATAGACATTTTTCTTATTGTTTAAGGAGTGAAACAATTCATCATCATATATCAACATTATTATTGCACTTATAATTTAATAAAAACACACTATTTTATAGAGGAAACTAATAAAACAAACGTAGATTCTTACTCTACGATAATAATCTATACACTGTTGAACAATAAACCTGTTAATAGTTTCGTATAATAGCATTATTGGTGACCAAAGCATTGTTCATTGACAAAACATTTTGTTAACTAAAGTTAGACACACGCCGTTAAAAGTTTTATAGCTCCGCGTTTGTCACCTTTCTGATTTTCGTTCGTATGGAAGGCGAACTCGCATTAAAGCCTTTCAAAATAAACGCTCGGTGAAATGAAAACTGTGTAGAATTCGTAATTGGTTACGAATGTGACAACGCTGCGCTATTGTTTTATTTCACGCTAAATATTTTCCATATTAGAAATAGCTCGCCGATCGTAAAGTGAATTTAACACGAGACACGAACGGAATGTTCGACGTTCAACATTTACGGCGTTTCGTTGGAATCGCTTGCATTTTGCGTAATTATTATGCGTCGTGACGGGCGTGCCTTATAAAGGGAGTTTATTATTCCGCCGCGTGGTGACTGTAACGAGCGGTCGGTCGGTCGGTCGGTCGGTTGGTCGTGTTTTGTTAGCGTCGCCGAGTGCCGAACATACATGGCTTTCTCAAAACATCGAGCTCCAAGACTGAGCGAGCGGCGGCGACTGGGCCGCCGCATTCGAATACCGGTTATGTGACCGCAATACACCTTTACACCGGTGCCTCTGCACACTGCCACCCATCTACTCCGAACGTTATCCATTGCTAGCTACAATCCGGGCCGGTTCACTTCAGAAACTCGAACCGGCAATGGTACATGAAACCGTACACGTATTCTCACAGAAACCCAACGATGTGGTAGAGGCTTAGCACAGCCGCATGACGTCACCCGCTCGACTCGTCGGGCTTCTCGACTCTGACAAACACCCAGTGAATATAATAAAATGAAGTCTCACATTGGAAAAATTAAAACGAAACGCTCGAGGAAAAAGTAACACGAATAACTGGGAAAGGTTAAATTAAATGATAAACGTTGGTTTTCTTTTTTGTTATTTCGTACGTACCTATTTTCGTTTTTATTATAGCTGATGAATCATAATAAAGATTTATTTGAATAATGGCTCATCGATATAAATGTTGATGTTGGGCAACTTAGTTCGTTGCTTCGTTTAGTCAGTTCTTATTTTGTACGTTGTAGTTACAGAATGATTCATTTGGTACGTCGATTTATCATTTATGACTTACGTAAACGAGCCGTACTGAACGTAATCATAAAGTTACGAGTAATAAATTTGAAAATCTAATCTTAACATCGTTACATTAATTACAACATTAAAGGAAACTAATGGGTTGTTATTTGAAAAGATTGATTTCGCACTACACGGCGTAATATGCAGGTACAAACATTTCGCGCATAATAGATTTAATGGCATCTTTAAATACTTAATTGTCTTGCGTTGTTAATTAAGCGCAGATAGCGTAGTGATTCAGATTCTTTCCACTCCGTGTGTATTATGGAGTTTGATTCCTGGAATGTATTTTATTTTATTGGAGTAGAGTAGCAAACGAGCAGGCAGCAGTCACAAGTGGCCGCTGCCGCCCATGGATCTCTGTAACAGACTCCTAACAGGACTGTGTATTTTTAACTTTAACAAGCATTATCCTCTTTAGGGTGAACATTGCGGGGAAATCTTCACGTCCTCCATTTCTTAATAATCTCAAATTCAATTTAGCTTACCTACATGGATTGAATTATTAGGAAGTCGATAGTACTGAGATACGTTCATAAGTATTATCATATGTTGAATATCTTTTGCGCGCTGTGATGTGAGTGGAAAACCAATTTTAAATGTGTTTAGAAGCTTATATGAAATTAAAAAATCTGATTCCAGAAAGGCAGCAGTTGCAACACATTTTTTTAAATTATGTGCCGCCAATTAACGTTTTTGCTTATTTGCGGTGGAGTATAGCGTCATCGAGCACACGTCGTCATATCCAGACATTTGTGGATAGCGGACATGAAATGATTGTCGCGGTTGGTAAATAAAAACCGAGAGTACTTTCAGTAGTTGTCGAGCTCACTGTGCCGGTTTCCAACCAAGCAGCGCCGTGCGAGCTGGCTGCCAGTGGCGGCCGCGCGAGCCTTCGTTATTTTAAGTTTTAACACAATGCGGCCGACTGTAGCCGCAATACCGCAACCCGACGCGTTCGAAGGTGAATTGCGTATTGTTAGACGCCCGCAAGCGACGTGCCGCCTCCAATATGACTTTAATATTTGACGTGTTAAGGTTTCTTTCGCTCGACGCGCGCTCGCGTCGACCGCTTTCGCGTATTTACACCTTACTGCCAACGGGTTAGGGCGCAATACGCCTCGTTCGATCGCACGAGTACGTCGTGTTGTGTGCGAACGCTAAAAGCATTTCGCAGTCGTCCGTCGTGCGTATCGACGGTCGAGTGGAGGAATGCCATCAACAAAGATAAGGCCCGCCGCCGCCGCCGCCGCTCGGTCGTCGAGGTGGTGGGTTCGAATCGAGCTATGCAAGTCGATTGTATGTAGTATTCGGTTTGCGCGATACATTTCAAGCGGTTTGTAGGCGCGCGTCGCTTCGTTTCACGATTTGATCCAATTTGCCTATATATATATATATATATATATATATATGTAGGTATTAAATATAAATACTTTGTTTTGTGTGCTAAGGGTTGCTAGATAAAAGATTTTGATTTTTTTTAAGTTTCAAGATTTTAATTTTAAAATGCTATATTTCGATTTATTATTGCTTACTTAAAAGGTATTCTATGAGAATTATTAGCAAGAGTCTTGTCCAAGGAAATCGCCTTGTCCATTTTCCAGTAAATACTCGAGTCGAATTAAATTTAAGTAGATATTAACGTGTTCCTTTTTCTGAGTACCTACGTTATAATAGATTAATATGAAGGTTTTTGCTAGCAGATATTTGAATAATTTTAATTTCCTTATCTTATGCTTAAGGAAACCGTTGAAGAAATTCTATATTTCCTTCAGCTGCGTCATATATACCATATAATATGTATGTGTGTGTGTATACACGGGTATACCTATATAAAGATAGGCCGTCGTTCGCACGAACAGTATCCGTGAATGCCTCGCAAACGACCCAATAAATCCTCTGTTTTCACTGTATCAACATGTAAATCCATCCAGTCAGTTTTGGTGTGACTAATTCCTCCACTACAATTTATGGATTGTCATCCATTACGGGGGGGGAAGCTTAGTCCCTTTCGCCTTACATAGGAGGGAAACCGCGATGGAAAGGTATAGGCGAGAACGACCTATATGTGCATGCATGTATGTACGAGTATAGGCATCGTCACAAATGCCTATCGAGCCGCCACGTGCCTCTGCGTCCTTGGCGGTTCGACGACCCCGTTTAAATAATATATGGTATTTAAAAAAACCAAAAACAAAAAAGGAACCACTTTTTGCGCTCGCGTCCCGCCCTAAGTATTATAACGTTTGTTTTGATCGTTTTCACGTAAACGATCCGTCTCGTGGCGCGTTCATTTTTTTTATCGCATCGCGCGAGGATCGATGAGGCCGTTCATATTATTTATGATTTTCTCTCGCGTGTAGGTAGGTACGTACACGTCCTGACCCGTGACGGGATATTCTCGTACCGAGTGCGTTTCTAAATATAGAAAGGATCTCGGTACGGGAAGGTGTGTTAAGTGATTAGGTAATGTATTGTACCTTATTTTATTACGTTTGGTAGTTTGCTCAATTAATCACTATTATACACATTGTACATTATATGTACGTACATTCGTTATGTGTATGATTTCTACTTTGTTAAATTCGTTGCTACCGACGTTTAAATCTTATGTGATTTGATCGATTGAATATAAAAAGCTATGTATGCGGTCATGGTTTAAATTGAAAATCTAACATAGAAATGGAGTGGTGTAAAAAAGATAGAGTATTGATATTTTTTATTACTGTGTAATAGTATATCGTTTGACTGCGACCTCATTTTCTTGTAAGGGAAATGTAGTCTGGGATATATATGTAGCGCGCTTGTCTAGAAAGAGGCTGTTCATTCCTGTTTCGAACAATCCCCAGTTATGTGTATCGGCAAATATGTAAACGGTAGGTTGTTTACAAAATAAATTGATTAATAAGACTGGGCCATCAAACAATGGCACGTTCCGAAAAGTGCGACCTGTTGAGTTGCGGGTACGTCCGTTGGCCAGCGCCTAATTGTATTCAGATTGCGGCGGAAAAGTGATAAATCTCGGCGAGTCAAGGTCACCGGAGGGTTCGACATCCCGTTTACCCCGTTCCACCCTTGGCTAATGGCGCGGACATTCTTTGCCAGCCCGCTTTAGACTTACACGCTCGTTAAAACGTTTATTGCGTACACACCCCTACCCCACTCTCCCCACGAGACGGAACCGTCGTTTTTGTTTGTGTCTTTGTATCTAAGTTGTCGAACTACTTGTTGTGTTTCATTGCCCAATTCGGAATCAGGCAGCCGTCTGTGGCACTGTCCCAATTTTGATCATTATTAATATTGTCATATGAAGTACGCATAAGTACCTACCTAAAGCGTAATACGACTCGTCTGTCTGTTTAGATTGAAGCGATCGCTCGTGTCCGCCTCGCTCTTCAACATCGTTACAACAACAACAACAACAACACGACGACTACAACACCAAACATTGATCGTTTTAAATTCGTGTTGATTCAATAAATCGACGGAGGCTGTGTCAATTTGATTAGTATGCCCGTTTGGCAGTGACGAAACGTGCTCGGAACGAAAACATCGCGCATCGCTGACAAACGATCCTAACCATACATTATAATACATACGGGCGTATTATATTATCTACACGGTGGCTTTATGTAAAGGCTAGCTGCCACTGCATGTGGTAGTGAAAAAAATAAAAAGCTGTGTGTGCGGTTCAAATGCTCTTTAAATTTTCTTTATTATATAACAAATTTTTACATTTTTATTTCATCTTGTTTTAAAACCGGACTAATTCAATATTATGAATAGTCATGCCGATGATGAAATATGAAATAAAGCAACATGGCTTCTGTGAGCGTGAAGTATGATCGCTTAGATCTTTGATAAATCTGATTGTCATAAATCGTTTTAATTGAAGTAAATAAAGAAATAAAGAAAAATTATAGAGTGACATCGTTGTGATATCTATATTTTTTATATAAATAGCGCAGTGATTAGATTTCAATAAACTTAACTCGTTTGAACGCTTGTTACGTTACGTTTACCAACATAAATGTAAACTTTAAGAGACGATTGTTTTATTCACGATAGGGTGAAAAAACACGAGTGCAGTATTTCGTAAGCAAGTTGAGTCGGTGTGCCGGTTGCATGCATCGTAGTGTATCTAATATACCGATCTTCAATAAACGTAAACACCATTGGTATTGGCACTGGAGCTATGAATGGAATACGTTACACCCGCTCTGAACTATATCGAACCTCCAAAGCTGTAGCTACGTGAGATTTTTTTCTATGAAGTCGAAGTTTGGAACGTTTTTTATGTGGGTATTTCACTTGCTCTACTAACTGGGTGTACACGAGTCTTTATACAGTTAATGGCGTACAAGCGTACAGCCATACGTACCACTTATAGAGCATGTGCCTACGGTGTGAATACGTATTTTTGATTTCACCTAAATTGAGAAATTTCGCCCATATGCAACACTTCGAGTGCTTGCGTTTTCGATATACGTAAATATTCGCCTGTGTTATTCGCCTACATGGATTAATTTAGTTTCAAGTCTTAGATACCTACACATTTCACGATACACTACTGAAAAATAGCTTAATGAAGTTATATCGATATCTGCCCATTGTTTGTAAACAGAGAAAGTAATCAGTTACCTAATTCTCGCATCGCGTTATCACTGACGATAAGATAATCATTGATCTGGCCAGACCATATCATGATATGGCCAACGAGTCTCTTGACGACCATTTGATGATATGGTCGAAAATATCATGATATGATCGATTCTACAATCTGACTAGGACATACATACAACTCGACCCATCAGATTAAAAAAAAATGAAATAGGTAAGTGCATCAACAGATGCATTCAAGTTGTATCATTGCAGCTTTCCGGATCATCATCATTAGCTTAACGCATATTATGTACAACCTGTGCATCTGATCGCAATAGCTCGCTGTTCTACATATAACCAGACGACCGTTTAATGCTAGGGTTTAGACGTCATCGTACTTTGACTACTTGGAGTCAAATGGAGCACACTCTCTGAGCGCTTGCTGCCTTTAAATACCGTAAAAAAAAAACAATTCGTCCTAATAAACGAACACACTACTCTCTGTACAGTAGGTACAGTACTCGGTGATCTATTTAAATGGGTCGACAAACACTCGACGCGGTGACGCCGCATTTCGCTTCAGGGTTGGCGTACTTACCTCAACTCTTCGGTCACTGAAACGTCTTCTGTATTAACAATTCCTTCTGCAGTTATATGGATAAAAGAGATAGTATTTGATGAAGAAAGCTAGAAGAAGAGCAAGTATTTGATGTTTATGAAATGTGTTTTCACGGCATTATACCTTCTCACCATAAGAAGCGATCCGTGTTAATTTTCTAAATTAGGTACGTATATTTTGATAAAGTTTCTATATAATATGGGGTGTTTCCTATATAATAATGGCTAATTTTCATTAGCGGTCGCATCGAGCAAAGGCGGCCATGTTACTGCACGAAGTGCAGGCTAGTTAGTGTAAACAGTGACACATGGCAACCCTAAGTTTAACTCAACTAGGCCGGTCTTGTTAACGCCATTGTCGTACGTTCTGTTTATACTGGCAACACCGCTGCGGCGCGAGGCGACCGCCTGTTAGCTCACAATTAAATATTCAAACTGTTTGTGTTCGTGCGTACCTGATTTAATGCGGGTCACCGTGGCGGTGGGTTGCAGGGCCGGCCGTAAGATAATTCTAATTTTAGATCGGCCGCTGCAACTGTTTTACTCGATAACGATATGTTAATTTGTTGACTGTTAACTGAAAACTGATTTAATTGTCGGCAATAAAGCGACGTAAGCTAATCAAGGTTCAGTACGAAATGCTTTTTAAGGAGTTTTTATTTCATGAGAAACGATAACCATACGGAACAAGTAACATGAATAGCGCTTTGATACCTTGAAACAGTTTTTATTTATGAGTTTTGTAGTAACCGATTTTATCGTTCATTTCATACGTTATTCTTTATCACTTTATAATCACTACTCACAATATTCTAGTGTTCGGCATATAGTATAGATGGTTTATTTTTAATAGTGGGGTAGTGGAACGGTAGATAGTGAGACCTATAGTGGAGATAGTCTTAGCGAGGTGATGATTATGTTCACGATAGATCATTATTAAGTTTCTTTAACATTTAGTTAATGATAACCATGTAAAGCTCGTAACTAATTTGTTACTTAAAGTAATAATAAGTGCATCTATCATTTAAATCTTTTCACGTGACATTTGAATTGTTCATACGTATATTCTGTCTGTACAAATTTGTTTTTTAGCTAATTTATTATTGTACGTTTAGATTATACAATAATACTCGCGTCATTAACATCTTTTGTTTTTTTCAACGATGACTCACGCGGTGTCAATGCATTATTTGGACATAATGACGCTATTTATATACATTTCGTGCAAATATGAAAGGTCGTTGCCCCCTGTGTAATACAGTGATGTAACAAGTGACATTTGTTTTAAACGTTATAGTTATGTAGGTATGTAAAATCAATCCTTATGAACTGTATAGTGACCTATATACTATGTATGTATATATATATATATATCTTCGTGGAGAAACGTGCTTACGAGGTCAAAGCTTTACAGCCTCGAGCATCGGCGCCGAGTTGCTTTTTTGCCAGATCTTTATCGAATGATTTTGACGAGAGTGCACAGGAACTCAACAACGTAATTCTACTAACTTCTTCGTGTTATCATTGGAGCTTTATATGTATCGCATACTACAATTTATGCTTAATTGGGTCTCCTCGTATTTGGACGAATCGTTTCTGGTGTAAAGAACCAAGGAACGGAATTCCCAGCCGGTCTCGATTCTGCCCAATTCCCCCGCACTATGAGCTCGCAATCAAATGCAAGCTTATTTTTCAATTAAAAAAATATATATAGGTATGTTCCGGTTGACGATACAATGACTATCTTAGTCATTGTCGGCTACGCAACGCCAGTCAGCGGCGTGTGCCTCTTGTTGCTGCGTTGCGTTATGCGCGCGTTATGCTCGGAATGTGTCGCGCTGTTGATGCCGCACGCCGCCCGGCACATAACTCGGCCTCGCGTCACCGTCGCATTCCCCGTACGCGATATCGATACATATGTATACTCGCTATGTATACCCACCCGTGTGTATCTCGGGAAATTCAGGAAGTGGCCAATGTCTTCGTTCGTTGTGACCTGTTGCTTGCGTCGACGTCGTCACCGTGATAGCGACAAACTTAAGTGGCGGCCTCGATGACTCACGCACCACCCGCCTTGCGAACTAGAGTTGCGAACTACACGGAGTGTAATTTATAGCACGGTTTAAGCTTACGTTTTGTTTGCGCGCCAGAATCTAAACTGCATATATATCCAAATTGCAAATTCGTTTTTCGATACAAGAGGCGGAACATATATATTTATTGCTAAGTTATGTAGTAAACGTTTAATCAGACAACACTTTACTGTCGCAATGTAGATGACGCACGGCAGGTTTGTAAGGACAGAGATATTTGGCACTCGCTGCTTTCTGTCTACCACGTTAGGGACCTGGCGTGACGGTATGTATGTACCAGTATGTCTTTTACTGTCATACTTAGTTCATTTCGAATCGCTCGTGGAAATGTATTGAAAAGCATATTATGAATTATGTAAGTAAATATTCCAACGTATTAATTTGCTGGCAAGTCGTGGTGGACAATTCTATTGTTTCGATGCTGCCATCGGACTTTGCGGATACGCTTTGTGAAGAGCGACCATTCGTTCACCTTTACCTAGAACACTTGACGTGTTATTTTGCGTCTTGTGTAAATGAAACGTGGTCGCAA
Organism: Aspitha aspitha aspitha; assembly: GCA_018246895.1. Classification (NCBI taxonomy): domain Eukaryota; kingdom Metazoa; phylum Arthropoda; class Insecta; order Lepidoptera; family Hesperiidae; genus Aspitha; species Aspitha aspitha. The sequence continues at coordinate 2,562 of DWGJ01002653.1, read as the reverse complement.
ATGAGCGTGAATTCGATAACGAGAAACGGACCGAGTGGGAAAGTAAAGACCTCGGCGAGGCTCGCGCGGCGACGGGCGCTGCCCTTGACAGAGCTGGTTACGCACCACGACCGTCGTCGGCCGTCGTCCGCCTTGCCCAACTCAACAACGACCACTCTCATTACCATTACCACCCATTTTAATATGCATTCGCCACCGCGCGACGCTTAATCACTCGCCTTGTTCTCGCATTTTTGTCACGATTTTGAATATTCCAGCTGACATTTCGCTACGTATTCGTGCCGTTGCGGCCGTGTATGTACCTACATATAGTTTGGTTTGGATTTCATTTTTCGATTCGCGGTTTAATTTAGTTCGATTGCGCAATAATATTATCGGTGCGACAGAAGCAATTGTGATTCTTATCGTTTATGATATAAGAGTGTTTTTGTTCTATTTATAGAAAATCTCACGAACGAAACAATAAACTGCATTGCATACATCGGTTAAATTGATTTAAATCGACATTTGTCATGTTGTGTATCTGATTACGTGTAATAATAAAATGATAACAAAATATTGATGATCGATTATAATTTTTCCATGATTCATATAAAACAATTATTACCGTTTCCGGCATCATAATCGCAACGCAACAACGCAATAACTGCATGTGTAAATTTGCAATGGTCATTCACTTCAATCTCGATTGGTAATGCTTACACAATTCAATCAATTTACGATAAGTTTCTTCAATACTTCTTCAATACAGTAATGCCTTCAAAATGCCTTGTATGTCAGTATAAAAACATAATGTATTCGGTTTTTTAAACTACTTACTAGTTGCTCGACTGGACAGATATATTTATCAGTGGCAGATATCAAACATTCAGATCGAGTTCGTTTTATGAGTCGACGTCGGGGTCCGAACGGGCCCGGCACTCATTAATGATAACCGTAAACAAACGGAAAATTGTAGATGGGTGCGTATGGCACAAGTCTGTTATCTATGATTCATCGGCGCCCTGCCGTCTGCCAACCGTCTGATCGACCGACATAATGCCCCGATAATAGTCCAATGATGTGATCGAATGGGCGACCCCGCGCTACCTGTCAACAACGCTGCACTTAAATGCAGAATCGACCTCAGCTTTATTGAAGTGCGGGTGCGATGTAGGCTGTGCATGTAGCTCCCCACTAGTTCACAACCACATCGTGCTGTTCCGATCCGTTCCTTCGCCGTTCGCACAGGCCGGTGTTAAACAATCGGCGGGCGGGTGTTACGTTTCGCGTAACACCAACATAACTGCATATATACATAAGTGAGGCCAAATCGACCCACATAAAAGCTGCAATACCACTTTCGTCGTCGCAAATCACCGCCGTTCGTATCTCGGCCTCGGTCAATGTGTTGCGTGCATGTCGTATGCACATATACGGACGCAATAAAGTGCAGTGAGAATTCGCAGGCCGGCGAGCGGCGGTGCATGCGGCTCACGTGCCGACGGAAAACGAAAGTGATCGGGTGCGTCTCCCGCCCTCTCGATTGATGCGCGCCCGGCTTAGGCGAGCCCTCGTTAACTGTATTATTCAAATTGTGTGTGCGAGGAAGAGAGTCGAGCGTCGAGCGCCCCGCTCCCATCGATCACACACAACGGCACACGGAAACGCTCGCCGCTTGCACTCTCGAATACAATTTAATTCAAGTGCGAGGCACTACTACGTTTTGCATAGCTAAGGCCATCGCACCCCTTTATTCACAAATCGGGTGGCGAGGCCGCTCTCTCCACACTGTTTCATGTTTGCGGATTAAAACCTCTCTTTGATCCGCACCAATATATATCTATCTATAGTGTCTATGTTACCACGAATTGAATATTAGTTATGGATAGTTTTAATAAGCTTTTCTTAAGAGTTAGGGTTTTAAGTTGTTGTAAGATTTCGAATAGACGAATTGTTTTTTTTTTGTACGAAGAACGATAATTTTAAAAATATTAATACGGTTTTAGTTCTAAGGACCTACGATATGAAAATCTGTAACAGTATCTACATCTAATTGATGTCGTAAAGTATCGCTTTAAAAAAAATTTCGTTTGGTGATATTTGCAGGCACGCAGAACGTACCGATGCCGCCGCGGCCGTCGTCGTCGCTATCGGACGGAAGCGGGCCGCCGTCGCGGCCGGGCGGGCCCGGCGCCGCGCCCGCCAGCGTGCCGCCGCCCGCCGCCATGCTGCCGCAGCCGTACCCGCACCACGGCGGGTACAAGCCGCCGCATTACCCACCGCAGCCGTACGTCTACCCGCCGCGGAACCACCATCCCTACCCGTACGGCGGCTACCGGCCGACGCCGCCGCCTCACCCCTCGCACCCGTCGCACCCGTCGCAACACTATCCGCCGCTGAAGGTATGTTACAATCAACAAACGCTATGTCAATCTATATATATATAAGAAAGTCGGGTTTGTTACAACACTTATAACTCGAGATCTGCTTACCAATTTTCATCATTTTTGATTCGTTGGATTCCTCTCCGCCCCGAATAGCAGAATACATATTAAAAACAATGAATAAACTATAGTCTGT
>DWGJ01002652.1:0-15177 GCA_018246895.1 Aspitha aspitha aspitha | reverse complement strand
CTACTATAGCCCGAGGGGCGCACAAAGCCGAAGTACGATGACTAAAACATGACTTTCATTGAGTGTATGTATATACCCTATAATGAATAAACGAATTTGAATTTGAATGAGGCAGTGTATGGCGGTGCAGTGAGCGACGTGACCTGAAGAAGGCGCGCACGATGGCCCAGCGGAACACGGCCACCGGGTCCACGCCCACGAGCTCGCGCACGAACGCCAGCGACGAGTTCTTCAGCACGCTCACGATGTCCTGCCGCATTAGGTCCAAGTTCTTCTCCCGCATCACTGTCACCTGACAAATTTATTATAACATATTTAATGATGAGATCTCGGGAATCATGAAACAATAAATAGTAGTAATAAGTGGGACAATTCCATATATGATTACAAATTAGACAATTGAATGCATGTGTTATGGTAACCGGATAGCTGATATTAAACATTTCTATTACATCCATACACAGATCTAACAAATGTACTCATCACAAAATGCAATATTTCAAGTAGACCTGCACACCTTACGAGTTCTCCACTAAGTTCTCGAAGGTATATGAAGTGGGGTCAATTTGGCCTTGAGCGTTATCGTTATGAGAAGAGAGTGTGAATAGTGGATAGTGCATAGAATCTACACAATGTGTTATACATAGAGCCTGTAATGGAGACCAAAGGATAGTCATATCATTCACCTGATACTTGACCCTGCCCGCGTAGTGGCGCACCACGAACGCCGGCTCCCGCCGCTGCGGCTTCTCGTAGAACGGATTGTCTTCGTGCACCGAGTTGAACTTTTGCAGAAGGGTCTCGTTCGTAGCCCACGGAAAGCTGCAAACACGGTGGTAACATGTCAATGTTCATTTTAAATATTTACAATAAGTAAATAAAAATAATCATAAATTTTATCTGTCCTGATTGAACTACTTCATATAAAGCAGATATATATGAGAAAAGGTACATAATGATAATAACAATATAAATTGGATCATTCCATACATGGCTATCTGCATTTCAAATCAGGCAATAGAAGGTCTGTGTATGGTAACTGGACTGCTGTAGTGACTTTGTTTTACACTGTGTAGAAATGTGTTTTATACTGTGTATTATTAAACTGATGCTCACTTGCACTGATCATCCAGGACGCACAGCAGCCCACCGGGCTTGCCCTCGATGAGCTGCAGGCAGCCGGTGTTGTCGGAGAATCCAATATCCGTCCACCGGATGCCCTCCCTCCGGTACTCCTCTTGCTCGTACTTGAACACGTGCTGGTTAAAATAGTACTGCAGATGCTCGTTCGCGTAGTTGATGCATAGCTGCTCGAAGCTGTTGTTCGGACCAAAATCCTCGAAGCCGAATATATCGAGAACGCCTGGAAAGTAAACATGTATTTTTATGGATACATTGCTTTGGCGTTGTGTTATGATATGTTGAGTATACATATGTATATATCAGGGATTACGGCTATAGTAGCAGTTAATTATCTGCGCTTCTAATTGGCAGTAGCAATGTCTTCATATAAACTTTAACTTTTAAGGTAAAACATAGTTGCTATTAATTCTATTCATAAACACCAGGAAAACACTGAATCAAAATGCGTATATGAAAATTGAATGATGATGATGACAAAAATGAATACTCTACTGTGTTTCCGTGGTATGTAATTTTAATTCAATTCAAAATTACATAAATTACAGGTGACATCAATTTTAAGTAAACAGCTAAGAAAATCATTACATGAGGTTTAGAGGATAAAAAAAGATGCTATGTTCATTCCCACATTTCAAACTATATCAATACCAAATTTCGTTACAATCAGCTTCTATAATACTAGTGGCATAAGTTACTTTAAATGTGTACAAACCTATGCTATGTCCCTGATGTTCCCTGAGCGTATCCTTTTTGGAGAGCAGCGCGTGGTTGACCTGCATCACTATCCAGTCAAACAGAGCACCATACAGACATTTAGCCATTGCATCGCGAGTTGCGATCGCCTCTGGTAACCTGCAACATTCATTAAATTAATTAATGAAAGAATGAGCAATAAGTTGCGATATGAAATATTGTGTTTTCTATTAAATGTTTGTTAAGCGTTGTTCACAAAATATGTTATACTTGTATTTTTAGACTACAAAGAGTGGCTTTACCCACTCAAAGATGATTTGACAATGTCCTACCCGGATGATGCAACGTCTTTAGTCTTCCATACCTTCCTATTAAGCATAATCTCAAAATAAATGTCGCTACTCATATCTTAATTAATATAAGGAGATAATTTATATTTAGCACCTGTAGTTAATGACAAGGGTTTCACCGGAGGCCCGAGCCCGCTTGGAGGTGAGAGCGGCGAGGAGTGTCTCCTGCTTGACCCGCAGCAGCGAAGATATGAGGGACACTACTTCTGGGTTCCGAACACCCACCGCCTCGTCGTGGTGGTATGACTTGCGTTGTGGTTGGAACTCCACATTACCTGACCATGGCCGAACGAATGTTATATTGTTCATAATAAATTGAGTGTTAATAATGGAGAATATTTCATTACTAAATTAGGTAGTGTTAATATTTTTTGACTCAATATAATAAATATTTTATATTTAAGGTTTATCTGAAAGAACAGTTAATTCAATTCTTAATATTTAATACAATGTTAAAATGAAAGAATTCAATAGGACTGTTACACTGCAACATATAAATGAGTTATGCAGACAGAACTAATGAGTATATCTGTAGTTTAATTTGAGATAGTATTTATGCAACAATTTTATGTTTCCTACTTATGTGTATTATTGTAAGAAAACAAAAATTTTAATTTCTTTCTAATTAAAAATTAAGTGTAATTTATGTATAAGTGTATACATTTAAATTTGCTCATAAAAATTCTAGGCAAGTAATTGTTCGGAGCAAAAGAAATTTTAAATGTTAAACAACATCGCATCTAAATAAAAAACGCGTTACATATCTAAATTAATGATAATATGCACTTGATTTGTACATATTAACATGTCGGGTTATTGACCTTAAATGTTAAAGTAGTAAAGTAAAAATAAGTTAATGTTTTTATATGGAGAAAGCAATGAAATGTTTCAATAACAATAAATTGAAGTGTTTTGATAGCAACAAATTAAACTAGAAGTATAGAGTCAATCAACTCGATGACTCTTTACTTATCTATACATGACATAAGTGTAACCGATTACCATTTATAATACACTCTGAGATAGCGAACTATTAAATATTAGGCAAAGATATGACACTATAGGGCCTGTTATCAGAAGTTTTAGATAAAAGTGATTGTGCAATATTAAACATGCAGACTTGCGATATGTTTCATTGTGTAGTGTTTGCAGAAGTAGATCAACTCACCCAAGAGGAGCACCGCCGAGAGGACGGCAAACAGTCGCCGCTGCTTATCCAATGTGAAGCCAACCATGTCCATGGACTGCTTCAACCGCGAGAACTCGTACTGTTCGTCGACACCGGGCACTACACTACAACCGGTCTTCGACAAATAGTTATATTTGTCCACACTCAAAAGATGTAACTGTTCCTTCTCTTGTTCGGAAGCACCGGCCAGTAAATAGTAAAACACATGGTAGTTCCTTTCGTTGCGACCCTGACTACATATCCTGGACTTCTCCAGAAGATATTTTTGCACCACAGCACCATGCACCATACCATTTTCCTTGTAGTTCACTTGAATAAACTTCCCGAAACGACTGGAATTATTGTTGTGAGCAGTTTTCGCGTTACCGAATGCTTCCAGCACCGGTCCCGCACTCAGTATTGTCTGTTCCACTCCGCTGCCGTGGGATCCCTTTTGACTGAGTGCAGTTAGATGATGCAGGAGGAAGTTTGTACTCTCAGTTTTACCGGAACCACTCTCACCACTGATCACTATACATTGGTTGGTCCTCTCGCGGAGCATGCAATGGTACGCGGCGTCGGCCACGGCGAAGATATGCGGCGGGAGGCTGGAGCCGATCCGTTTGTTCTGGTATAGTTTCACATACTTCGGATTGTAAATGGGATAGAACTTGAAGGGGTTGAGGGCTATTAGAATAGATCCGACGTATGTGTAGATATAGCCGGCGGCGAACCTTGCCCTGAGGTTGTCCAGGAGCGTCTGCTCGTTCAGCTCCGGCAGCTGACAGAGGTCGGGGTACTCGCGGTCCTTCGGCTGGTAGAGGAACCTCTGGAAGTAGTCCTTTATCAGCTGCGGATCCACCGAGAAGTTTTCCATCCATGGTTCGTCCGGTATCTTTTCCCGTAAATAAAACCTGAGGAGACACACAAATATTTTCAATGAAAACACAGCGAGCCGAGATTAAAGGTGACAGAAATAGATTTTAATTTACTTTTGGGTCATCGTGTGCGGACGGAATCTAGATGTTTACGTATATTGCGATAGTTTCGGAGCTCATGTTTGCGGCGAACGGCAAAATTGAAGTTTGATTGGCAGGATGGTTGTTATCACACTGCACGCCGGCGGCAGGAAGAGTGACTCACGCACACCAACAACATGCCCAGCCGCTGTGCGAGCCCTTCGTTACATCAAGTTTATTTCCAATAATGTTTAAACTGTAACGATGTCTTACGCCCTTAACTCAATTATTGTATGTATATATTACGAATACACGTTAATTATAGCAGTGTTATTATATACACGTATCCTACGGCAACAAAATTGCCGTAATTATATATTCTCACGTGTAAAGTGAATCACATACAAAGCGTTATAAAGGTCGTGTCGCATATTAAGTGCTCGAATGATGACAGGGCAAGCGTCGAACTAAATAAAACATAATGAATACATAGATCCATAATGAAGTATTTAAAAAAAGAAATTATATAAGCTTGATCGAACATGACAATAGTTTACAGCGACACCGAAAAAAATCTACGTTCCTACATATGACTGAACAAATATTGCGCATTGTCAAAACCAAAGTACGTGTGTACCAAAGTGTTTCATTCATTTTAAAAAGAAAAAAAAACCTAATTAATTTTTTACTTTTTTTTCATTAAATCTATTCACCAGTGCCTACGGAGCGCACATTGCAAACTAGACTGTGAAAAGTAATTGTATCGATAATACAGTAAGTACATTAAACTAAAAGTAAATGTAAATAAGCATTCCAAGCAGCGGCAAGGCTAAACGTGTGTCGATCACTGCAGCCCCGCGATAATTACGTAGCGGAGCGACTTTGGCATTGTTGCCGCTAATTACCGCGGCGGTCGAGGAAAATAATAATAAACGTTGATACGATACATTCAATAAATAGCGAGCGACGAGCGCAAACGATTACGCCGCGACTATTGTTCATTAATCTGTTGTGTTTCTTCACATTTTTGTGTCTCGCGTCACGGAATAGCAACCGGAAGGATGTTGTGTATTAGCGGCCGATAATGCTGGCGATGCTGATAGTCCACTTGTGGGCGACGTGACTTAAACGTGTCGCTCTAATATGCGTCACTTTTTTTAAATTTTTACTCACTTAAATACTAGTAATGTCACTCTATACCTGCGTTGCTCAGAACGATAAATGAAACAGCTCAAAGACGTGGCACTAATCCCTCATTAATCATACGCCACTCATAGTAAATAATGTGTCACTTACGATCAACTTACAATACGAGGATTTTAGGCGGTCAAAAAAATGTAAATCTACACATTTTTTACATTTTACAACACCCTACGATGGTAATTTGTAGTGATATGGGAAAAACAAAACAGAATCATTTCATCTACCAAAACAAAAGTTAGTAAACAGGAGTAAAAGAGAGAGAGACAGAAAGACAGAGGGAAATAGAAGAAGAGACAAGATACAAAATCTCTACTGGGCATCCATTGAGAACGCTAGACACTGAAACAAAGTGTTGCGTTGTTAGTAAACTATTGTTAAATGATAAATACGCATTGTAAACCTTCATTCTTATGCAAAGTGTGTACACCAGTACATGTGTATGATGAGTTGTCATAGAAAGATGAGATAACACTATTGAATACCTGTAGTATTGGCCGGAGTTGTTGTTGGGCCACAGCATCATGACCGCGACAGGCGACTCGTTGGGGCCGAGCCGCCTCTCCTTGCACTCGCCGCTGACCATATCTCCCACCACCTGACATAACAAACAAATATATCACACGCTACAATTTACACTGGCCTCCTGGTTTAGTCGATCGAGACCGTGATTTCTAAATCGGAGGTTAACTGTTCGAATCCTAAGCAACACAAATATATGTGGGAATAGCAATTTTTTCGTTTTGTACCTCGGTGTAGTAAAGACAGCTTAATATGAAGGAATGTATTTATAAAGTTATATAATGTATATATTTATCAGCAGTCCGGTTAGCGCAGCTCAGGCTCTGTTTAGTTTGGCATAAGGTGGCCGGGTGAGTCGTTCCTAGATATACTATATTTCGTCTTTATTTAAACCCGTTCTATCTTAGAATATTCAATTTTGAAGAGCAGCGCACGCGTATGCATTTTGGCGGGAAGTTCCATCGTAAATGCGTGCTAAAAAATTTTTTTTTTTCCACCATTTCATTGCTCCGATGTTTCTAACCACGTCAAATTATTATTTGCAAACATGTAGGTATATTGATTTTCACATTTCTAACCTCAAAAATGACAAACTCTTATTTCCTCTTATACATATTTCATTAAAAGGGCGATTTCAAAAGAGAGTTTATACAGGCGATTATCGTTTCCAATCATAATAAGCCTATAATACAATTCTTACATTTCAAGCTTCAGAGAAGTCGAATTTTTAAACCTCTTACAAGAACCCAGCACATGAACTCAAAATTTAAGAAAGAATACGACAGTGCAGACAATTCCGAACATAGAAAGTCACATTTTCATGTTTACTGGCTTCCTTATACACAGTTAAAACTACAGAAGTCATTAGATCTAGTAATTTCTATTGAGTGTGCTTAAAATGTTAATATGAATGCACATAGTGATTAAAACATCTGTTGGTGCACATAAGGTGGACTAGGTTCCAATTATGTTTAAGTACAAAAAAAAAGTATGCCCACATGTTATATAAAGGACTTTGATTAATATTTATATGTAATATTCTATATTTGGAGATATATTACTTATTTTGATAAAATTAAACAACTCACGTTGAGCATAAATTACTTTGAAATACTTATTATGGTAAGAACTCAAATGAAGATACAGATACACATATAATTGGATATTTTAAAATGTAACAAAAAAATTATATTTCAATAAAACTTAACATCCCATGTATATAGATAATGGTTTGATACTTGAATTGACTGATTGAAAACTTGAATATAAAAAAAATATTAATGTTATTTTATATTCCAATACTATGCATAGTACAACAGTAGACAGGATAAATTGTAGCAAGTGATACATACCATCACGACAGGACCCTAACAGGGTAGGCAGAAAGCACGGTGTGCCATATATAGTGATACACACAATTCCATCATTGAGATGCTAGCGTATGTAAAATTTTACAAATTCACTCACAAACATTACCTCTTTTTACTATTAGTACAAACAGTATATATTGTCAATATATATAGATGTTTTATCTACAAACATTTTAAAACTGAGAGGCTGTTTGTTTGCTCTACTTATGTAGCTTGGTGATTGTACTAGTTTACATTGTATGTTACAGATAAACATAAGAGAGATATAATACACAGAGAGGCAAGTCTTAAATGGCTGTAAAGTGTTCTCACTCATTTTTAAATGTAACAGAATATGAAATACGGATGAAACTGCATTTCATTCAAATCATTAATGACGACAAACAGAACAGACTGTAGTGCATATAGAAATCCTTAACTAAAGTGATATAATTTTTTACCTAATTGGGCCCAAAGTTTTATTTAACTAGAACAGATTTTAATCATGTGACTACCACATTACATTTGTAAATAATTTAGTAATCATTGTCATATTGTAATGTAAAAAGCTACAACAAATTTAGAAATATTCAAAAAACAGATAATGTTATTATCACTAATTATAATCAACTCAAGACAACAAACCAAATTAATATAATCTATTGTGAAATGGAATTGGCAATGCAAGATATAGAGGAGAAGTGTTTTATAAACAAGATCATACCTCAGCCATTTCATAGGGCCCCCCAGATCCATCGCTCAAGTTGAGCTTGTCAGCGATACAGCTCACTATTTCTTCAGAACTCGTTTGCTTTGACGCCTCCACCGAAAGGGCTTCATATTGGGCGGAGAGGGCTCCCACAAACACCTGCAAAATTAATAGAAGTCATACTCAAACTGGACAGCAATATGTTTTGGCTCTTAGCTTTAGATAGACCTTAACAGTGATTTCTTATGGCAATCCTTACAAAAAAAAATGTATTTACAAATTTCTTCTTGCTTCATGCTTCTTCAGGAAGACTAGCAAAGGTATGAACTTTTTTTACGAACTATGATTTTGAACAATTTCAAATACTTTTGGTCCCTACCAGAGTAGTATTATAAGAAAAACATACACAGTGAATGTAGAGGGTCAAATAACTGTAATTACTAAGTAAATCTTGCTCACATAACCACAACAGTATATAACAATTTTCCTTTTATTTGCATACAATCCTAAAATAAATAATACAATTGTAATTTTTAATACTTGAAGGTTATAACATTTAACAATAACTATTCAATATGCAAGTCAAAAATAACTATTATTTTAAAATCTATATAGAAAGGGGAGGGTGCTGCTTTAAAAAATAAATAAAAGTAAAACAAGTTCTGGGTTACTTTTAACTAATTCACAACAATACTTGATAACATATTGTCAACTAGAAAGATTTTTATATATCATAAAGCTCCCATGTCTGTTCGCTAATATTTAAATAAGTTCCTGTGGCCATGTTGAAAAAGCAAAAATGCTTACTATAATACATCTAAAATCTTATTGATATGACACAAGGAACCTAAGGTGTACAGAAAAAACAAAGCAAATTAAAAATTGAAAAAACTATATATAAACAGTGAAGTGTGTTGAGACAACTGCTTTTAGACAATAAGTGCTAAAGGTCAACAGAGCTCATTATCTTTATAACAGTTTATAATAAATTACTACCAATTGATACCTAATCTTATCGGGAAGTATTATCAAAAAATATTTAGGACTTTAGTAATTGAAGAATTTTATATGATCATGTTAATTTTTTAAATAAACATAAATGTAACAAACCTGCACAATGTATCTATGATTTTCAGCATGAGCCATACTGCATGATTGCGTTCACCGTGAATTTTTAATTATTGTACAGATGTATCCTCGTTTGTTTCTCTAGTATTTCCTTTTGTTATCTTCTGTAACATTTTGTGCATCTCAATATTTTTTTCATAAAAGCTGCACACATGGAAATCTCGTACTGTTTTCTTCCCACATGAGGTTTTTTTTGCAATAGTTTTTGTGTAGCGCCTTATCTCAGTAGCGTCCGTGTGTTTTTGTCGATATGTGCCGGACCTCCTGAGAGCTGTGCAGGTTGTACTCAACCGTGACAAGAGCAGAAAATGTCATGACCGCGGACGTTATCGTCGGCTCTCAGGCCGCCACTGGATTCTATCACAGCTAGTTCTATATGGGTATGAATCCAGATATATAATTAGTAGCAAAATACAATAAAGAGAAATCTCAGATGTGGGTCACATGCTGATTGAATATTACTTGTCAAGCTCGCTTCTGTAGAAACAGCGACTAATGTTTGGCGTTTATCTATCAATTTAATATATTGAACGCATTCAGGTGTACCGTAGAATTGATCGACACTAGCATTTAAAAACAACGCTTCTTAGTACACAAAACTGAAGATTTCGGTGTCTCCGACAACCTGTTATTTGTCATATATAACTCTCGCTTACGCACCACGTAATCGCACCAGTTGTACAATTACAATATCAAACCTGGTAAAAACTCTCACAATTTTTATACACTTTCAATTGTACCTTTAACTTATTTCAATTTACAAAATATTTTATAGAAATTGAACCACCATTTTTATTTGTATCTAGAGTTGAATTGAATCGTGTATCTATAAAATATAACATCAACTTTGAGAGACCGTAAGGAGTATAAATTTTCTAGTAACAAATATGTTTTCACAATTGGTAGGATTATATTATGCCATAGTCTATTATATTGTTTAGTCATAGACAATAGTTGAAGTCTTATATTTTACTACGACGAAAGTTACTTATCTGTGAAGCATAACTGAAGTGATATTTTGTGATTGAATTTTTAAATGTTTTATTAAAACGTGGGTAATAAGTAGCTTTATAGCTATAATTTGATTAAATTGGAAAATAACATTTTTTTTAAATTATTTAGTATTTATGCAGTCTGGCAATAACGTAGCATAGTGTTTGACGACATAGCAACATTAAAATTTGGCGGTAAACAATATCTTTGCGGGTTTGCGGTGGAGCCGTGGAGCAAAATTAAAATTAACAGTTATAATCCGTTATTTCAGTTTTACGTAACCGTTCTAATCAAATATATATATTGCACAAGAACTAAATAGGAACCTAATGATCTAATGATTATATTGATGCGAAAATCAATATATTTTCGTTATAATGTTTTAGTAACGATAGTATTTCGTGACTGTTATCAAAAATTTTCAGCAATAAAGAAATGTATTTGTAATAGGAACGAAATGCAACAGCGGTTGAAGACAGTATTCGGTATCGCGTATGGCAGACATCTTATCCACTAAGTACAAATTTGGGTAAGTAAGTATGCTATTAGTGCGTGACTACCATCAATGTTCTTATGCGACAGATCTAATAAAGGGCAGATCAACCGTAATAACTGTTCAATAGCATTAATTAATCAATAATAAGTAATTAAAACAAAGCATGTGGAAACTGTTTTCCACAAGATCAGTTCTCGGAAAGTATTAATTTGAATTAAGAAAAAAAATATATATGTGCATTGTAATGTATTAAACGAATTAGTTCCTAAATTTCTTAGTTTCCTCTATTATAAAATTTTACTGTCTTTACAGTCTTGCTTAGGCTTACTGATAGGTGGAATCTGTTCTGGGTGGAATAATTCTGGGTGATGGATATGTCAATCATGAAATGCAAGCTGATACATCGCCTGGATTTCAGACTTTTTGTCTTTGATTGAGATTTATAATAATTAATTAGTTAAATAATGCGCTATGCTTGCCTGCGTAGTGATACTACTTTGTTAAGGTCTAAAGGGTCTTGATCTTGATAGACCGCTTAAATAAATATCTAGTGAGTATATCGATGTAATTATTTCAAAAGTAACCTGTAATACAGATGTCATAAATTTGCCACAGAGAACCATTATTTACTCTTTTTATTTTTAAAAACTTTATGACACTTAAAATTTTAAACCAAACTTAAAGCGCCGTTTTTAGAACTTTTTAAGTGTTGTAGCCGTTTTATATTACGACTAATGATAATAAAAATTTTAATATGAAAAAATAGGTACCTACTATAAAAGAAACTATGATGAATCAAGTGCAATGAAATATTTAAGTTTATTAGCACTAAATAACTTGATAGAGATTCATACGCAAATCGGTCAATTTATACTGTATAATTTCTATATGAACAAGTAGGCAAAGGCTATCTTTATATAAACAGTCGTATACAATCTATAAATATTTTAGCTTATTATGAAATCATTTTGCCGAGATTTGTAATAAAATCAGTATGAAATAGAAATTATTATTATCTACACATAATTATTATTCACTTATAGTTTATTCATAAGATATTTATTTTATACACATAAATATTTAAGTACCTATCATTATAAGCTTACAATAAAACATACATACTACGCATACAATTTGTCTATGTATATGTACAATTTAATCGTCAACTATCGTCTAAATTTTACAAACGATGAAAGTAAACAGGTATATATGGCAATTACAACAATATACTTAATAAATTCGATTCGAAGAGCTTCAGAGTTCATAAGGTATCATAACAAACGTCGCGTACGATACGCCGCAGAAACCGCTCTCTTTGCTGCGGCCGCTGCGGCTGCGGCGCGGCGCGCGTGCACTCGGCCGTGCTTGGCGAGGTGGTCGGAACGCGCGAACCTTTTGCCGCACTCGCCGCACCTGTAGGGCTTATCCCCCGAGTGGCTCCGGCGGTGGCGCGCCAGCTCGTCTGAGCGCGCGAACCGCCAACTGCACCCACCCCACGTGCACTGATAAGGCTTCTCGCCACTGTGTCGTCGCAGGTGTGCACGGACGTGTGACGCTTTCGCATACAATTTGCCACAATCCTCCACTGGACATCGGAACGCGCCGAGATTCGGACAGAACGTCGGCTCACCCCAGGCCTTCACTTTCGATTTTACATCTTGCAATTCGAATACTTTGTTTTGCCACTCACTCTTCTCTGATTCTGTTTCGTCTGGCGGATCCGGTTCACACACTGAATCTAAATCGATCCCGAGGACTGAAAGCCTTCCCAAAACGGCATCGTCACTGCTGTCTGCCGACTCGTTACCTGAATGTGATATGTCGTTGGATCTATCGCATGTTAACGCGTCTAACAGCTCGAAGTCAATATTTTTGTCTAGGTCCGCAAAATCAAACAACACTGTTGAATTATTGTCATTAAACAGAACGTCCCTGTTGGGGTCACTGGTATCACCGGCACCGCTAAGAAACGCATCACTATGAAAGTCCATATCACAAAGCTGCCATTCGGCAACTTCCGCGCTGAGCGCCGATGGTAGTTCGAAATTGATGAGACTCTCCGCTGGCGAGTATTCAAAAAGTAGTTGGTCATTTAGAAGACTGTCGTCCAAAAACGGGCCGGTATCCTGAAGATACATTTCGAACCTGAAAAGTAAAAGTCGTTAATTAAATAAAATGCAACTGTATGTTTATGACAGACTGAAAACAAAGTAATGGCTAAATACTTACAAATAGTGTATTTGTTGCCAATTTTGACAGATCGCCGTTGGCACGTTCCACAACAATAGAATGTTGAGCCAAGAGTTCGTTTATCAGTCGCGGATGGGATGCAGGCAGCCGCGTGTGGCGCGTTCCGTGGACGGAGTGAGTGCGGCGGCAGCGGCGCCGGACACCGCGACGGACGCGCGATAACAGCGATCAACGATTATCGGTCGCGCCTCGCGCCTCGCGCCACGAGAGAAGCGCAGGCGTGCGCATCACTTTGCTCTCAGTAACATTGGTTAGTACGCTTGATCCCGAGCACGCTGCTAACTCCAACAACAATGTTGCATGTAATATCGTAAAATTAAAAAAGAATACGCTTGTTTGTTCGCGTCTAAGAGCAACACAGTACTAAAGAAGATAAACAAGTGGATATTATATATCAATTAATACAGTTATTTATTGAACATAAATGATATGCGGATCATTCACTTTCTCTACTTTTATCGCTTATTTGTCCGACCTACCCGACAGTTCTTTTACCCAAGATATACAAAACTGAAATATGTGACAAGCTATGAAATGGTTTTATTTTGCTATTACCTAACAATTTTTAAATGTAATCGAACAATTGTTTACTGATGGACGACCACATTATTTCAGTAATCTTGTCTTCCGGTTTACAATATCCTCTTTAGTTCTGAGAATACTGTAAATTCTGATTTTTTTTATTTTATTGGTTTTTGTTTAACTGTACTAGTTGGTTGCTATGTTTAAATCAAATCTTAGCATGTAATATTGGACCAGTTCGCGCAAGCACATATTTGTCTTGACATTCTTTTTATAATTCTAGATGGTACCTAGGGGTCTGATGATTGTAATTTTCCTTTGGATGACCTAAAACTTATGTTGTTATTTTATCGCGATTGACCAATAATAATCAGTGTACATAATAGTTGCGAGAATATATGAAATCAAAATATGAATAAGTAATAATTAGTAGGTAACCATAACAAGCCTAGATTTACGTATTATATACCTAATTATCTACCTTTAAGTTTTATCTATGATCACATTCTAAGAGCTAATTATGTGTGTATCATGAATTTGTATTATAATATATAATAACATACGTTTTTGTATATAAGCATATATGTAATGACATGTGCTTTTAATTTCCTTTTTTTGTTCCACTGCCGACCATTTTAATACATAATTATATAAATTATCATTAGCATTCGTAGCAGACAATCGAGAATGTAACTTCCGATTTGTGGAATGACGAGTATTTACCAACCAACTGTTTTTGCAACGCCGACATCCCCTGATAAATGCTGATATAGTAAGTAATAATGCGAAAATAATAGTGAACAACAAAAACCCATGAGTCATAACCTCAAAAATTAGTTTTCCTCAATCGCGATCCTGATTTAAATAAAATATCCATGGAAGTATTCTCACTTTGGTATAAATAATCTTCAAATAATGTACAGTGTCAAAACGTACCGAAACAAACAATTTCCATATTTGAATATACTCATAACTATGATATGACGCAGTACGAGCTACTCGTACCTACTTGTTAACTATTGCTCTCTTTGCTCAGCGACAAAGTCCTTCATTAATAAATTAAAAAAAAAAAAACTATTGCTCTCTACGTTCGCGCTAAGGCGGAAATTTAAAACTCTTTCCAAAAAAACCGTTTTTTAAAACCTGTAACCAGTTATCATCACATCAAAATTCGTTGAGCAAATCGATTTTGTGTGTGTTGAACAAACAAACATTTAACTAACATATAAGTTCTGTATCATTACATAGATGCATGAAATATTTTATGTACGAGTACAAATTTTGCTATTTAGTCATTATCGAAATCGAAAATTACCGTTAAAGATGGGATCGGATGTGGTAGATCTTTAGACGGATGAATGGATAACGTTTGTTTGGTTATCATCCGCATGGCTCCGTCCAGTCCTCTACGGAATTGTAAATTTGTTTGTTTTCGGCCAGCTGTGGACTATGAAATGTGCTATTGAAATATATTAAAATCGTAGGTTTTTAGATACGGATAGTGAAATAATCGTACATGTGAAACTATTTTTCCTTATTAACACTGATCAATTATTCATTTATTTTATCTATTCCAGTAATATGTTAAGCAGGTAGGATACTAATTTGATTTATTGCTTAACTAGCTGTGCCCGCGGCTTCGCCCGCGTGGAAATCAATATGTCATAAAGTTTTTCCCGCGTTAATACCTACATC
>DWGJ01002651.1:0-15181 GCA_018246895.1 Aspitha aspitha aspitha | reverse complement strand
GTTAAAATTGGCCTCTGCGGCCCGTGGACATCTGCAAGCGACTCGTAACAGGGCTGATTCTATCTGTCCTATCCTATCGATTTCTAATAGGATCCTATCTGTCCTATCCTATCCTCTTCTAATAGGATTCTATCTGTCCTATCCTATCGATTTCTAATAGGATCCTATCTGTCCTATCCTATCCACTTCTAATAGGATCCTATCTGTCCTATCCTATCAACTTCTAATATGATCCTAGCTGTCCCATCCTATCGATTTCTAATAGGATCCCATCTGTCCCTATCCTATCGACGTCTAACAAGATCAGCCCTGTTAGGATTCGCTTGCAGACGTCAATGGGCGGCAGCGGCCACTTGTGACTGCTGCCTGCTCGTTTGCTCTCCATTTCTACAGGTCGTTACCTGCAGTCCTTGTCCAGAGTAGACGACGTCGCCATCTTGGTTGCTGGGTATGAGCCGGTAGGGGGTGGTACCAACCGTCATCCTGGAAAAATCGGAACTAAGCATATACCAGACGTTTGATTTACAAACTAGTAACTAATGAATTAGGTATAATTTCTACCACTATTAGGTGTATCTATACTAATATCATAAAGAGGAAGATTTGTATTTTTGTATGTGTGTGCGTGTAACGAATTGGCCCAAAAACTACTGGACCGATTTCAAAAATTCTACCATCATTTGACTGCTATTATCACTGAAGAAAATAGGCTATATAACATCACGCTATGACTAATAGGAGTGGAGCGGCAAGTGGAGTGGAGTGGAGCTCTCCTCAATAAATGGACTATTCAACACAAAAATAATTTTCCAATTGGAACCAGTAGTTCCTGAGATTAGCGCGTTCAACCAAACAAACTCTTCAGCTTTATAATATTAAAGTATAGATTGTTGGCCGATAAATTTCAGCGGGCGGACAAGAAGATAAATTAGGTGCCAAATATTGTATCGACTGGAAACGTTGTTACATTCTCGAAGTGATGATCACCACTAAGATAAAGTCTTGGTCGGTAAAATTTATTCATTGTCCGGTCTTATAATAGCTTTGTAAATTACGAAAAAGATCTTTTTTTCACTTTGCAAATTGGTTGGATTGTGTCGAAATCAGTGTACGGAGTCTGGTAACATGACTTGCGGATTTACTCGTATAATCGCTCTCAAAATATTACTGTAGCCAGATAGTAGTTTACTACGATATCTTTATAATTATCTAGTTACATTCACAATTTTACTCTATCACTTCAGTAAGAACTTATTATGTAGGTACTCGGATATGAAACAGAAAAAACTAGAGTACACTGTTTTTGCGTCTCAATTATTAAACGATTTACGTATGGAAAAATTGTTAACAGACCCTTGACTATGCCGTTATCCTTTCTTATGTCGAGACTCCTAACAACCCAAAAGAATGATTAAAAGATCGTTCATACCCATAATAAATGAGGTATCTACATTTATCTACAATATCTGTTGCCAAGTGTGTGTGTGTAACATGGCTTTGTCATGTTTGCCATATGCCATAATTAGTCGAGTATGTATTACAATATATATATGTACCTACATCGTTTTACAATTGACGAAAATTCATCGATAAATTTTGCTTATAATATTTGACGAATTAAACAAATTATTAATATTACAAATTTTCATGATCTTCGTAATAACGAATTTGAGTAATTTAATATCCATGATAAAAGATTAATTTATTTGATAGCGTAATACTTTTATAAATACTTATTTGACATTCTTTTTTCAAAATCAATGTTTTTTATGGTCACGAAGAAACTTGCGGTGCTGGTAATCGGCGTTTTTATAAGATTGTAAAATACGCCCAATTTATAGATATGTAAATAATAACTGTTTATAACTATGTGTTTTTTTTTGTTTCCAATTATTTGACACAAGTTGAAATACTTCGATTTGTACATTTACGTCCAGTATAATGCGTCCATTTGATAGAGACATTCATTTTTAATATTCTAAAAGAAATACGCCAAATTTAAATACTTTATCGAGACTGGATTAATTCTTCCTTCTACGTTTAAATATACGCGTCCATCGATATTATGTTAAGAGTATGACCATTTAATATAGTGGAATTATTAAATTACATCCATATTCATAGACAGTGCCAAAGATATTTTGTCTTATACTAGATATTATCCTGTAAAGGTTCTCGGAGGAAAGGATACATAATATATCACTGCCGCTATTATGTCTATGAATATGAATGATACAAAATAAAAGTAACGAAATGGTTCTTATTAAAATGTAGCGTAATATAAGGTCTATTTTACAAAATATTTTGAATAAATAAAACTATGTGATCACCGGAATTTCATTGTTTTAAGATATTTGATCTCACAATTAAATTAAATCACGTTAGCTGTTAACTTCGTATAAGCAAACAAAATTAATTATTAATTTTAATATTTTGATTACTTACTTAAGTTGTTTTTATTGGTGATATGATGATATTTATACTTAACATAAATTTCATGCTTGTATTGACGAGGATTTGCTTGTATTGACGACGGAGGAAAAGAAATTGCTAGTCACAGAACTTTTTGATTTGATTCATCGATGAATTTAGTTTTAAAGTTTTTTTAATTCAAAAACTATTTCCACTTAACGGCCAGTGTGCTCCTTGCAGCCATGAATATTTTCTCTTTTAATAATAAGCAAAAAATACTGTGTTACCAGTAAGTTTATTGAAAAAGAGATGAAATGCTTGCAATGTGTTTATGGAATGATTTTTTTTTTAAATATTCGAGTCGAGTTTACTATGCACAATTTTGTTTTCCGAACATGTATTTGTACGTACCTTTGCAATGGCCGCTACGTACCTACAGACCTATATTAATTTGATAGCCTCTATAATTGTAATGTAGTTAACAGTTAGGGAGTTTATAATATTCTTAATTCGAATCCACATACGTCGCGTCCTTGTCTTCTAGATATCCGTCTCCAATCTTTGAATTCCATTAATTTCATAAAATGTAAAAAAAAATAATACATATATTCTTGTGTAATGATAATTTTTGATGTTTTAACGTTTAGCTACGTCATTTATATACTTAATTATTTATTTAAAGTAAGTATGTAAATATATTTGTAAATATGAATTAGATGTTAATCGCGGACTACAAGGGGATTTAGTTATTTACAAGAGCTGTGGTTATTTGTTCAGTCTACAAAGGACGTTCCGGTATGGCGTAAGTGTAAAAAATTTTACACTCCATATAGAATTGTAAAAACGTAATTATATATAGCACATCAAGATTTGGTCATTGTATTTATACTTAACTTCATTTTTACTTTTTACTCATGAGTAATATTTATCTATAGATATTATAATATTCAATTTTTTTTAAAGACGCCGTCTGGTGTTGTTATACATATTACGCGCTAAAAGCTCGCGGTCAATTTTTGATATCCGTATAATATTATTTGTATAACTATTCAAATTGCTTTCAAATGTATTTTTCATAAGGAAGCTGTAGTAATTAATATGATAATTGTTCTAATTAATTTATTCTCGAATCTATAAAAACTAAAAACAAATTAAATAACGTTACAAGTTTGTCTACTTAATGATGTAAAAATCACAAAATGTAAGTATGTATTTAAAATTGGAATGCCATTAGCTATAATTGTCTATTGAATCCTAGTAATTTTTAAGAATCGTATACCTATCTATTCTATATTTAAAATGTCCGATCTAAACTGTCCCTCTTTTATGAAAAGTAATGTAGCGATTTTAAATTATCATATTTCTCGTATTTGGATTCAATTATTGATTAAACTATAATAAACTGTGGTAGATCGAGATTACCTACCTATATTAAAGAAAAAATTGAGTAGGTATTGAGTTCGATTTGTATTTTAAATTCAAATGGATTTCAATAGATTCTAAAGATCGTCCCGCACGATATACAATATAGATTACATTTTACATTATATTTTGTGATATTAGGTACCTTGTATTTTGACATTTTATATAAGTCATGGAAAAATAACTATTATTGAAACATAATTTAGAAGCCAAAGTTTATTTCAGCATAGATGACTACATTTATGTTATTACAGTTTTGTATAAGAAGAATCTTAGGTGCTTTTGTCACAAAATTTCGGAGAAAAAGCGTATGATTATGTTTGCATCCCTAGAAACCTAAGGAGTAAGTCTTGTCAATAATAGCACATTTTTAAAATAGCTTAAACGACAGTCCATCACATTAATTGTAGCTAACGAAAATAGGTTAAATATTTAAGATAGTTGTAAGCTAAACATATTTTAAGAGTAGCTGTCATTTTGGGTTGGAGTCGAGTGCTAGCGACATCTATTCCTACAAACGGGAAACCTTACAAATTAATTTCAGAATACGCGTATTCATTGTTGTATCTTAAATCAATCTCGGTAAATTTATTGTTTCAGGGACTTAGTATTAACATTTTGTTATATTTTATTAGATTTAAATATATAAGTACGCATGAGTACATTTTGTAACAGTACATCACATTTGTCATTACAATATTATTGTTTTATATCACAAGTATATTTATAAATGACGTTCACCGGCTCGCCTGGGAAATCATCAGTACTGCACACATTCGTGTTGCTAAGCAGCACTCTTTACATTCTTGAAAGAGTGACGGACAGACACTATTTTGGTACTTGTTGATTATATTTCATTAAGTATATTTTTAGCTGATACCTTCAACGATTGATGTAGTTTTGTTTATATTAAGATTTGTTACTATATTCTACATATATTTATATCATTTTAATACTTAAGTTCCTGCTGCAATGTTTTTGTTTGTAAAAAAATAATTTGCAGGTACAAAGGCAATTTTATCGTTTTGGATGCAACATCTATGAATGAATAAAAATGTCTTCTTTGTTATTTTTTGTACTAATAAATTGTTTAGTAAATATACGATTTTGCTGGTATATTATTCGACTGTAAAAGTGATGTTTATAAACGATTTCTTGTCAAATAAACGATATCAATGATCGTACGTGTAGTATTATTTTATTACCTGTAACAACTATTCCTCTACTTCATAGTTTCTCAAACTTATTTCTTCTACTGCCTACTCTGACAATTTTGATTATTAAATTATACCTAAGAACTTGTCAAGAAATGTCATCCGCGTGCCGAGAACTGAAATAATCGCATAGTTATGCATTTGTATCTTTCATGTCTGATGTACTGGTCATAGAGTGCCTGATCTACGTACTCGGCCATTGTCATACCTGCTTCCCTGCTATGGTGGTAAAATCCGTAAAATAACTTCATAAATATATTATCATTAATACTGCCCTCTACCACTCACATTTTAAACATTTACGGACCATCATTTATAAGTAGATAGTCTAAAAATAGTATGCACAGTGTAATGCTAGATGGCGCTGTATCCAATTAATTAACGCCCTTGGTAGCAATACAATAAAAATAACATTATTTTTACTATATTATAATATTTAATTTTAGTACATAAATAAAATATGATTGCAATAATTTTAATACACAACAGTTTGTTGTATTATATTTAGACTTCAGGGAGTATACATTTTAGAAAGATCACGAAAATGTCATTGTCAATCTTTGTCAATGTCGAAGTAAATTTCAGGAAAATTAATTTAATTATAATGTGTGCGTTTCTTGATCAGTACTATTTGGAAATGCACTAATAATACTTGTAACATACTTTCCGTGATGTAACAATCACAGTACTCACAGATCGTAAGAATCATTGCTTAGTTAAACTTTTCTGGAGTCGAGTAACGTGGACATCATCAAATGCTCCAATCTTATGACCATTAAATTGTATCATGAAGATAAGAAAATAATGATGGAATACAACCAATTTCCTGCAGTATTATCAAGTTGCTATTATACCGAAAGTACATATGTGCCTTAACAGTGGCTATCAAGAATTTTATGTAAATACTTCACTAGCCGCGTATGAATTTGAAGTGTTTTTATACGATTTTTGTTGAGCACCATAGTCAGTAATTGCATGAAATATACTGTTGTGATAATATAATTTTTATATTCATTTACAATGGCAAAAGTTGACATCAATGAGACAGTTAGAAAGTACGACACATTTATTAACGACGTTCTGAGAGAAGATTTGAAAAGGTTCCAATTCCAATTACAAAAAATAGACTCAGAAATGGCAGACCTTATTCAACAAAGGCATACCCTGAAAACGGTTACTAACAAAAAAATTCATCCTGCAGGCTTCAAAACTCAGTTAAATCTTGGTTGTAACTTTTTCATGGAGGCATCGGTGAAGGATACCTCTAAAGTACTTGTTAATATAGGTTTATATCACTATTTAGAGTGTACAATAGCTGAAGCTAATAATCATCTAAATGCCAAAATAAAGGTCTTGGAGAGAAATTCTGAAGAACTAAATAAAAAGGTAGCAGAAGTTAGTGCTCATATAAAACTAATGTTGTTTAGTCTCAATGAATTACAAGATCAGGGAAAGAATCAGGATGTGAAGAAAACTTAGAATTATCCTTAATGTGCAAATTCTGAAGAACTTCTCCCAAACAAAAGTTTTCTACAGAAGAAATAAGACTTTCTTATCGCAGTCATATATTTTTTTCTGTGGAGAACATTATTATCTGTTTGGAAAAATATTGGTTGACGGTTCCAAATATAAATGACACTGCGATTTATGATTGAAAACATGTTTTTAATAAGCTCAATGTAAAAAGGTTTCAGACCTATTTGTAACCCTTTGTGGGATATTTTTGTTACTATAATACATAAAGTACATTTATGATAATTGGTAATGTGTTTAATGTAATTGATGACCTTTGATAAAATTAGTTTCAAATAATTTCTTAGATAACACCAACTGCTTATACATGGATTTTGTGGTCCATGGACAGATCAGGTAGAGACAAATAATTGTCTTTAGTGCTCTTATCCTTTGAAATGTATCTTATGCTATTGGTTCCAAATATAAATTTAAATTGAGAATTCATAACCTGCGTCAGAGGCAAAAGATCAGAAGAAGGCAGAGCAAATCTATATGATTTGCTATGCATGTCCCCTAAAATCCATTTTGTATCAATTTTGTGTTGTATTTACCTGGCTGAAGTAAATATGATCAAATTGAATTTTATTTATGTCCAATATAAAACAGAATAGCTTATTTCCATGTATAGTACCCACAAAGATGCTTAGGTAGATACATCTTTGATATAGGAAATTAAATCACGCTTACCAACATAATGGGCAGTAGATATTATTGTATTCAACTGTTATTAATTATTGATATTAAAACAATGTCTATGTTCAGTGAGGCTTGTCTTGTGTTTTCTTGTCGGATTTAAGATTATATTTCAATAATTTAAGTTGATACATTTTTATATGAACTGCTCCCTGAAATAACCGTAATTACTTTATTGAGTTACACTTAAGAATACATTGTAACTTGTTACCGATTTTACCTTTTGTTTCATTTTTCTCTTGTTATAATTGCAAAGAAAAGTATCGGGATGATATCTGAACTCCTGACGAATTCTCTATATATGATGTTTTTTAGGGTTTATGATGGAACTAGAGCCTTACTTTACCAACGTGTTATATTACATCTTAAATCACCTATAGGTAAAAACCTGTATCTGATCTGAGCAGGGATACAGTAATGTATTGCGATAAGAAAATTTAAAAACTGCTCAGTAATATGTTATCCATTCTCATGTATGCTCATTTAAATTGAGTCGATTCACTACTTTGCTAATAATTTTAATCTCGTAAACCATTTAACTCCTTGAGATAAAAGGTCTTATTATGCTGTGCACTCTCAAGTGACTGTTCAGAATTCAATTAGGTCTTAGAGACCCGTAATCGGCTCAAAACCTGCTGTTCTAAGCTTCTATAGACAAATTAGGGGTAATTTAAATACTTGATGATCTCAAGACCCTGGGGGTCGCGGAATACGCTCGTTCGGCTGGAAAGAACTTGAAAAAATTAGCATCAAAATCGTTTTAGGGTTGGTCTTGAAGATTATGTGGCTCAAAGTGGATAAATATACTTATCAAGATATAAATGCCTACTTAACAAAAAGAGACTGCGTTAGCGTTTTATTACCTTGCATTAGTGAATAAAAATGTGTTGATCTTTACTCATCTTTATTCCAACAAGTATTTATTTCAAGTTGTAGGTAATATAATTCGATTGCTATTTTAATCAATTTAATTTTCACTTATTGTTAGTTGTCGTAGAAGTGACATCTACCAATAAATCCAAAACTTTTAATCGTATTAGCCAGCATTGGCTACTTCCTATTGAAATGCTTTCTTGATCTGGGAGATGGCGCTGTTACCAAATATTAAATTTTGGTACCGATAGTATATTTAATCTTTGAAATGTAAAAAATGTAGTTTAATAAAGTAAAGTAAAGAAAATAATAATATTTACGACATTTTTACAGAAATATGATGGAGTTACCTAAATATGTGTAGTTGTAAATGTAAAACATAATCGCTTTTCCGACAAGCATTCGGTATTTACAAAGTATTGACATTATTAAGGTAGTGACAGGCCGATGTTCCAAATGATTATACCTAATTTAACACATTATAAGTAGGTATGTAGTAGGTAATATGTATTTAAGATATTGATAAAATAATATGAGGATAACAGGCGCGGGGTAAGAAATAAAAGACCTGATGTCAAATAAAAGCTTAGCTTTATTACTCGTTATATTCACGAAGAAACATCCCTCACTGGTATCAACAAGTCTCCGTGCTGACGTTGCTTGTCTAGAGATACAACTTTGTGTTACCGTAGTTCAATACACAATTGAATTAATTTTGATTTCATTTAAACAGATTTTAGAACCGCCAATTTTATACCAATATATGAACGCAACATGCACCCATCCGCTCGTCGCGAGACGAGACAGATCGAACATTTTGATACATTATGTTTCTTTCATTAATAATTACTCTCAAATTTATGTCTAAAACACCAAACAGTGGTTAGATCCTAAGCATTCACGGACAAAGACACACGCTCGTAAATTATAAGCATTATGACAATGTGATATTAACATTATTATTTACTTTACTGTAATATAATTAATGCGTATTTAGGTTAGGTTAGTTTTGTGACATTAGGTATATGACTTGTCTGAGGCCCACAGATTACAATAGTGACCCGCTAGCAGCCATTATAAGACAAATACCGAGGAATCGTTTACAATTTTTGTCCACTTTTCGCCTTAAAAATGCCTTTAAAGTTATCTTTTTACACCCAGAACCATATAAACATCTTTTAGTCATTTATATATTTTTTATCTATATAACGGGCCGACTGCCTGCCGCCGCGCGATCGCGCCGACCAACTTTTTTATTTACAAATGGTTAATGATCCTAAACGTTTAATATCCGATACTATTCTTAAAATTAAATACAAAAAACGCATGACATTCTAAATTTACCTAATGTCCCCTTTTTTGCCATCGCTATAATTTATGAAATTTTGATTTTTACACCAACTTTAGAAATATTCAATACAAAAATACTCTTTTGAATAAAATTTTATACACGAGTCATTTATAACGCCGGGGCGGGAGCGCGGCGGCGGGCGGCGCCTCCAAAGAAAAGCTTTGAGCCTCGTAACCTTAACATCATGAAATTTGTACTAAATATATCGAAACAAGCGGACGCGGGCCCAATCACTTAGCCGAAATGCGAGGATATCGAAAATAATGCCTAAACCCTATCCAAAATTTTAATTTTAGCGCCTTGTTATCCTCCGCTCGGCTTACAAAAATTTAGTTTAAAGCAATTTGGGTCAAAAATGTGCCTGCGAAAGATACCACGGCGCCGTAATAAAATACTTAATTTTGACTTTTAATTTTGTAACTAATTTTATCACAGGCGCCGCGTCCGCTCGCTGTCTTTTACAAATATACCATACGACCGGCGCAGCAGTCTCATGCCACTTACCAGAAAATTATATTAACTTAACTCGTTACAATATAAACACAGAACAATCGGAAATGAACGTGTATCGCTGTTACGAATGAAGACCACAAGGATATTGAAAATATTGTTTAATTCCCTACTGATTAACTTCGAATACAAAATGACGAACGCTTACTCGTATTGTGTATACCGGGACCTGCTTACACAATATGTCCAAATTTAAATTAGTGGGCGTTCGGGCTTATCTTACTTAATTATTTTAATGATAAGCGTCGGCAGTATTTGTTTCGAGACATTCTAATAGTATATCCGTGCTCAATTTTGATTTTTCTTTATCAGATACATACATATATATTGTAAACGAATGATACTTATTTCATAACTACCTAATTTTCAGCATTTCCTTATTGAATTTTTTTCTCGTATAGAAAATTGATACAGCTATTTGGTACACCTAAAAGTTTTCTAACCTCCAAAAATGAAATGCTACACAATAGAGTCTATTACAATTTCGAAAATTTAGGAACCATAATACCCAAACGTGGAACCAAATATATTCTACATATATTGTTTTTTTTGTTTATAATTAATTTTGAAAATAATTAGATACATATTCATTTCATGTTACTTTGATAATCCAAACATTTCGTAGACGGATTCGAAAATACGAAAAATTTTAAAGCAAAAAACATTACATAGATCAATACACATTTTTTTTCCAAAACGAAAAACAGAAATAAACTATCATCTAGATACAAAATGTTGAAACATACGAACTGTCGTGGCCAAAAGGACAATTTCTATATTCTAAAATACATGATACAAAGGAGATCGTTTTACTCAACACCGAATTTTGTACTTTCTCTGTGGGATAGCCCCATGATCACTGTGGACTATATATTTCGATGTTTCGAACTTGAGTCTTTACATTAATTTAGAAAAAATGCCAACCGATAACATATATTACAAATAAACCGAGTAAAATGTATTCGGCTCCCATTAATCAAATATATCCATTGTGGTCTCTAGCGGCTGTTGCACAGTGCATCACTCAAGTATAAAATCCGGACAAAACATTCATATTGAAACAAAATTTCAAATACACAAATCAACTTATGAACGCTCTTACCTTGCCTGAAAGTATAGATCAAAATAATTCAACGGCTCCAAGTATCTGCAAATTACGGCATGTCGGCTGAATACTGTTGATGGGAAATCAATATATTGCTATTGTAATATGTGTTTTGTAGCCTGCTTTAACACTTCTATTCGATAATTATGAAGAAATCTATGGAGAGATCGGAATAACGGATTCATATTACTTACTATACAAAGAATTGAGTACCAATGGCCGAGTGACTTTCTAGAGCTTGGGTCGTGACTTGATAAATACGGCGCATCTATGATTTCTCGATCAGTTCAAATCTAGTGTGAGATAGTGTTAAAACGTTATCAATTCCATATTTCAATTCATGATTCATCTTAGTCCTAGTCGGCTATATGAAGGAAGTTCGTTGGATTGGAATACAGTCGTAACTCTAGAAAGTCACCGGCCGTTGTACGAACGGAACAATTAACATTAACAGAAATAAAATCTTAACGCAATATGGAACGGCGAATCCCGTTCTCGAATGCCCTGCGGCGACTGCGTATACGTGCCTACGAAACGACGTGAATCGCATAAAATGAATCCGGGCTATTGCATTGAGGGGTTGGATGACGCCGGACACTTCCGTGTCCCGGGGGAGGGGGGAATTCAGAACTGAAAACCGGTACGACAAATCGTGGGGGAGGCTGCAAGTGTTTACGTGATGTCTTACGTGTCTGCGGGGTTCCGTATCTTCGCTCTCACTCACTGTAACTCTACTCTAAGCACACCAGTCGACGCCTGGTCCATCCTAAACTGAGGTATTCTTATATTATCGTAATAGTTAAACGGTTACAAATTAAACGATAACAAATTGTAAATCCAAAATTAAAACTGCTTACACTTGCTTAGCTAGGGCCGGCCGTCCGCTCCGCGCGTTAACGAACAACCAAGGATGGTTACGTGTCATACAATTCCGCAAATCAATTCGCAATTACCGTTTGTGTCTATTGAGCCTTAATTAAATACCATTAGCGCTAAGATAGTTTTATGTTTATCTTCTCATCTGTATTAAAATTACAGTATTATATACATCGCTGTACATCTATCTATCTTATTGTTACATCTACTTACGAAGCGACAAAACAACGTACATCGTCTGGCTTCCTGTGAACTGAGGATGTGAACGGAGGAGTGTGCGCGTTGCGGAGTCGACGGCCGGCTACTACAGTAATAACAAATACATCGAGATGTGCGACGCCCCCGATCTCGCTTCCGAACGACATCCGACAAGTGTGAGTCATCCCTCGCGTGTCGCGAGCTAACTAAACCGTTCAGTGGCGGCTATCGGGCGCATCCCGCTACATATGTCTACGAATCAAACTAATTATTCTTCTATAGTAATAGTAAGTGTGTATACTGATTGTTCGTTATGGCGAACTGGATGCGTGGGCGGGCGGTGGTCATGCGCAGACGCCTCGCGGCGTTACCGGTTGAGCGAGACGTTCTATAGAGGGCCCTCTTTGTATCATTAATTATTGTTTCTTTGTAAAAAATCAACGTTTTTGAAGGCACTGATCGGACGAGGTGGCCCAGTGCGCTGTAAACATCGTTGACTAGTGACATAGTTGAATAGTGGTACTGTTTGTTACTTTTTTCTGGATTTCGTTATTGATTCGGTCCATTGGTTTGTATGCCTTCGACTATTGCGCCTGCTTGGATGAGGGTTGTATGGCTATGGTCGGTGACGGCAGCCTCAAGGCGTCTGCCGGCGGAGCATTCGTCTCAACTTAAAGTGCCTATCAAGTATAGAAAACTAACAGGATACATATTATCAGTAGTATAAATAACATCGGATTATGGATTATTTCTATTAGTGTGTTAAATGTTTGGTTAAATGTGCTAAAAGACCGTCTTATACAGTTTTATCGGGAAAGGAAATATGATTACTTACGTACGAAAATACTGAGGAGAGAGAATGCTCCGTATGCATCTTCGGTAGCGGCAGCGGACCGCGCCCACGCATTTTGGAATATAATATTTATCTAACAAATAAACTTAATCCTATGTCCGGATCGAGCGCTCCCGCAAGCTCCGGACCAACTGAAGACATTTTGCCGAACTGCCGAAACGTGTTTAACCATAAACAAGGATGCTTACAATAATCTGGAAATCAGGATGTTTAATCGTTTTCGAATTTGGGATCTGCATGTTTATGCTATTGAAAAGACTGCACGAACATATAACCGGCTATCAGTATAAAAATAACGTTTAATTCTTTGTTTGTGGATCGAAAAATAACCCTGCTCTATTGTACTAATGTCTATGGTTAACGTTAATTATCCCTAAAATAATTATGACGAGGTCAAGGTTGACGACTTCCGGCCGCGCAAAGCGCGCCAAATAATAATAATTTTCAAAACAATATCAACAAAACAACAACCCGAAGTATTGGGACGAAGGAAAGGACCGAGAAACAAAAATAAAAACAAAAAATAAAACTTAAGCAGTTAATATATTAATCGTTTTTCCCTTAATGAATAAATCAATAAATGATTTTAAGATATACATAACTATAAAAACCATTTAAGATAATACTTAATAATAATATAATAATAATTATATATAGCGAAATATATTATGTGCAGAAATAAAATTCTAGGTGACTTAAATTTTCTCTTACTCGTATAAACTAATGAATTTCCTAGGAGAGCGCAGACCGTGGCGCGGCCGGGGCGGTCCGGGGCGATCCGGGGCGATCCGGGGCGATCCGGGGCGACCCGGGGCGGTCCGGGGCGGCCCCGGGAGGGCGGCCGCGCCACGTCGCTCGACGTCCGACGTACAAATTCAATTTTTTTTAATAATTTAATTAAACTTTTTTATCAATAATTTTGAATCAGAAGGCCTAAATGCGAGTGTCGTAAAATTTTGGTGTGCGAAACAATCGTCCAATGGATTTACATTTGTAAATTTCGTATTGCCGAAACGTTGTGTGCGTCGAGCGGCGGCGCTCATTCCAGCTGTTCGAGAAAGTTCGGCGACTTGAAGTACTCGGGCACGGGGTCGTCGAGCCGCGAGATCACCTTGTAGATGGACTTCTTCCAGCTCTGCTCCGTGTCCTTACCGCTCTGGATGGCGCGGAAGAACTCGCGCAGCGTCTGCTCAACCACGTATCTGAAGTTCGGTGGCACCTGGAAACGACAGTGCCTCCATTAATCTGCGAAGCTCGATCAATAATAGCTGGGGACAATTCCACACACGGCTGTCTGAACTCAAATTAGGCAACTTAATGCTCGTTTTATGGTAACCGGACAGTTATTAAACATACATATACATACGATATAGTACTTTTATAGATATTTTTATTACGCCCAGACACGGAACAAACAAATGTGCCTATCACACAAATGTTTGTCCTGGGTGGGAACCAAACCCACGACCGCCGGTTTCGCAGTCAGGTTCTCTAACCGCTCAACAACAAGGCCAGTCGAAAACTTTCCAGCTCACGAAAAATATCCTTCAATCTACCAACAGCTACTGAGATCGTGCTGATACTTTTATGGATGACTAGATTTTACCCGCGCCTTCGCTCGCGTGGAATTTGGTCTGCCACTAAGTTTCGTGACAGATCATTTAGTTTAAAAAAATTATCTTTTTTTCCGATTTTTTTCGGACTTAATTGAGATGTATCGTTATAAAATTACATAATATCATTACAAATGGTGGCTTATATGATGTTATTCCGATGTATAATCTATATTACTGTAAAAGTTTCATGCTAATACGTCCAGTAGTTTTTTCGTGTAAGAGTAACAAACATATTCACAAACTTTCACATTTATAATATTAGTGGGATTCATTAAGTAGGTACGCATGCTTACCTCGATGTGGTTGTTTCTGTTGTAGTGAAGGTTGAGCACCCTGTATAGCTCAGAGTCGCCGGCCACGTGGAGATCGTCGGGCGCCTTCATGCCTTCGCTGATCGCTTGCCGCGCGTATTTCTCCATCTGGATGTAGTAGAACTCCCTGCAAAGATAGAGAAATTGGATGATATATTTGTTATTTAAAAGAGTGCTGGGAGTTTTTTTGCCGGCTTTTTTCTCCCGGTCTACTATAGCCTGAGGGGCGCAC
>DWGJ01002650.1:0-15182 GCA_018246895.1 Aspitha aspitha aspitha | reverse complement strand
GTCAACACATTCAACCTTACAAATAATTTCTCGCTCAGACCAACGCCAGACCATCAATATAATATACAAATTATTGCCGCTGCCACTCACCGTCATCCTCAACGAGCCTCGAATAGGACTGCAGGAATAGTTATGATAAAGATAGAACATGGAAATATGTACAATGAGATTTCTGAGTAAATAAAAAGTATTATAATTCTAACAATAATCCGCCAGACTTAACCATTCGATGGTGCGATATTGTCCGCTCGCGTATTATTCCTTGCCAGAAGGTTTTCTTACGAGCGGCATCTCTTTTTCCAAGGGTGTCTCATAACGATGAAGTTCATAAATTTCTAACCCTAAACCTGTACCTATACATTGTAAGTATGCAAAAACTTCCTACGTTCGTTGCAATCGAGAATGTCTCATAGCTAATGTGCGTAAGAGAATAAGCCCACAAATCAAATATATCTGGACGTTTTCGGAGGTCTTTGAAACTTCAATTCTCGCCGTCCTATAAAAGAATGGGAGATATGGAGCAATATCGAGCATAGAAGACGAGTTGATGACTGGTTAGGAGTTTTCTAATATGTACTATCGAAAGCACTCTGAGTGATATCTATGGAAGTGTTAAGAGTAAATTGCTGTCCCAGTTTTCTGTCGAACAGGTATTTGTATTTGCACACTCGTAAGAGCCTGACACGGTTAAGATGGATCTTAAACCTTCACAAACGACACATTGCACTAGTTTACACGGTTCACTATCGCATGCAGTCTCTATGGAACAGTATGTGAGTAATGCAGGTCCGTGTCGCTTCTCATCGCCCTTCACCTACATAATGCATAATTTTTGACGACCTCGGCCCAACGACCGTACTCGTATATAGGTACACGTCATCAAATCCTTAATCGCATTAACTATTTGACTGACTAGATCTTGGCATGTGTTGTAACTATGTATGTTACACAGAAAGTTACATTGTACCTACTATGACTTAAATTAATCATTATGTATTACATATATATGTATAAAACTACATAAAAGTACACAGTTAAAAGCCGTATCATCTATTATCTACATCCCTTTCTTATATTAAAGGAGTGATGAGTGCAGAGTTGTTACCAAAACATGCATAAGTTGTGGGTGAATATTTAAAATGAAATCAAAACAAAAATTAAATTACTTTTTAATATAAAGTAAGGATAACAGTAAAGTAGTCTTGAATGTTCCGAAATTGATTAATTAAATTTATACAAGGATACCGGCCATATTCCATTTCCCCGTAAATATCTATTGATTAAGATGGTTGATATGGCATAGACTAATTTATAATTAACCATAGCGTGAAGATCTGTAAACGAAGTTTGTTGTAACATAAACAAGTTAGTTTTCTCAAAGGAAAAGAGGTGGGAATGGGACAAATGGGGAATATTGGCGCGATCAAAATAGTACTTTAGCTACCGTTCAGCATACAGGATTGATTTTAATGATCAATTGCTGATCCTATTAACGACATGTTTTGTGCCATACGTACATTACTTTCGACTAAACCTGGCAATAGGTCACAAATATTGTCGGCTTGAACGGTCTACGTTGGAACCCGATCCCTTGTACCACCTGTATTGGAACAGATAACAGAAAAAAAATACAGACGAATTGAGTACTTCCACCTTTTTTTATGTCGGTCAAAAATAGGAACCTCCCGTTGAAAGTTTCAACTTAAACTTGAAACGATAAAAACTCAATTTTTCATATCGTATTGTAGGGTTACATTGACTATCACAAATCGGTGCATACATACATACATGCATTATATATTTATGTTCAATTATGAATACATCACGAGATGTTACGTTTAACACACAGAGCTGATCTAAAAATGGAGATTATCATAAATTATCCGAGCTAATACTAAATTTCCGACGACCTCGGTCCAACGACCGTATATACACGTCATCGTATGTGTACTTAATTATTATATCTGGTGAGATCTTTATTCCGATTTCGACATTTATGACTACAATCATTGCGAGATCATTGCTGCTAGACGAATCGCGTTAGACAGTAGACAGATTTACATTGTCTTATGACTAGATATTTACAAAACTACGTTAAGGTACTTAAAAGCTGTATTATTTACATACTTTACAGGCCGATTCTTTTGCTATAATGTATTAAGAGGTAATCTTCGTGTCTTGTTTTCATTGTCAAAAATACATGTATTTTCCTTTACACACTATTTAAATGTTATAGGTACGGTATATTTTAAAAAGAGCCATACATAGATACATGTTAATTTAACACCAAATTATTGTTATGTAAATATAGTTTCTATGAGGAGCCTTAGCCGTGTGTGGACTCCTGGTACAGATCATTGAAGTATTCCTGTTCGTACTATTTGTTGACAAGATTATTATAATACTAAGTTCGTATTACTCGGCAAGAGTAGGCAAAGATGTCTGGTTCACGAATGCATGGGATCGCCTTGATGTAATTGAAGTTCTTCGGAGCAGGAGTTTAGATTTCGAAATTTTTGCCTTAGGTGTTTGTACTTCTTAGCACGTTTCAGTTCATGGCGTGAAGCTGTCATGTTGGGATCGTCAGTATTAAGTGACAAGGAGGTACTTGTATTTTGGGTTTGGTTATGGACAATCGTTGAGCCTGATCCGACGCTGCATCCGGTCACTTCAAATTCAACTTCAAATTGTTTCATTCACTATAAGTTATATACATATACTCAATGAAGGTTATGCTTTAGTCATTGTAATTCGGCTTTGTGCCCCACAGGCTATAGTAGGCCGGGAGAAAAAAGCCGGCGATAAACTCAGCACTCTATATCTAATTACCATCTGCAGTCTCTATGGAGGAGGAGCTAAATATGTGTAACATAGGTCTGTGTATTTTTGCGTAGCGCTTAACCTACTTAATTGTAAATTGTCGACGACCTCGGTTTACCAACCGTATATACACGTCATCATGTTACTTAATCCTAGAACTACTTGATTGACTAGATCATCGCATGAGTTGTTGTAACCTTGTATATTATACAGAATGTTACCCTATACTACTACTTACATATATTAAAGCAGACTATATCGGATATCGGATATCGACTATATCGGCTGTAGTATTCGCACCAAATTTACATATAAGTATGCCTAGTAATACCGATAATTTGTTTTATACAAGTACATTAAATTACACATAATTAGCCAATTTAATATGAAATGTACCGACGTCTAACATAGTAGGCTTTAATTATTCTACATGATTTACATTTGACATAGTCTTAAATTTGTAGGTACGTAGTTTATAGTGAAAAGCAAATTATAACGTAAAAGCACTTATCCCGCTTAATACTAAATTTTCGACGACCTCGGTTCAACAACCGTATATACACGTCATCGTTTTATAAATCTTACAACTACTGATTAGATCATTGCTGCACGGTCAATCACGTTAGCTATATATTACATTACACGTTATACTTCCAAGTAACTTAACATACCGACTATATTCAATTAGGAAAACTTTAATATTACATTCTAAATTATTAATGTTTCAATATAATACGAGGTATTTACTGTTTTATTACTTAAGTAATTTCTATGTCAAATTTAATGATTTCTACGTGATTCTGATACAACTACCACTAAACACGCGTTGTCCTTTATTATTTCCTTTAGTTATTTTACATAACTTACAATTTCTATTATTTTATTTTTCTACAAAATGTAAATAAAAAGAGCAAATTAAACGATTGCAAAATCTGTAATTTCTATGTCGTATCATTATAGTGAATATACTAGCGGTCAAATAATGCGGGTCGATGACGAAAGTGCCTGTAATAAGTAAATTAATAATGTTACATACATGAAATTAATTTTACACACGCTGAACGGTGAAGAGTTCATCGACCGCCAACTTATTTTGAAGGAAAATTGCCATCCGAGGGTGAACTTTTTACAGTTTAAGCTGAAATTTATTTAGAAGTCGCACACTAGCTCTATTATTTTAAGAATAATTTTAGTTTTACTTACAGACTCATATTCTTTTCACTTCTTGAAGTAATGGAGGTAATTATTGTTTTTTCCTGTCCCTCAACACACTGGCCAAGTTATTTTTAAGAATGCAATGAAATCATTAGGCAATTCGTTGAAGATGCAAATAATTTCGAATGTGACATAACGTCAGTTTCGCAATGACGTATAAATACGGAATATGTTTTCAAGATGTGTAAATAATGTCAATACTGAAAAGATCATTGAAAACCAAAAGCATAATTCTACTTAATTCCTATATATACACCTTGTGCGTGCACCACTAAAAGTACATAATTTAATCATTAAATCTTTAGGAATGTCGAGTTTACGTAACGTATGTATATACAAGATTGTCTTAAACGTTAAATTGTACTTTCGCAGTTTGTTCATAACATATTATGGAAAACTGAAATAGTATGGTTTAGATGACTTGTGTGATAATTTTATGTTTGGCAACTAACTAACTAGCCAATGCGCTATGGAAGACAGCGGGGAAACCGCTGGGTTCCGTAGGTCCAGGAGGTGGTAGACCGACGTCGACGGGCAGAGGCCTTTGACCATCATTGAACATCTAAAACCTGATGAATGGATATACCTAAATATCATTAAAAAAAACTCACAACTGTTTAATTACACCAGGTCGTTATATTCCGTCAAACACAGAACGGTTCAAACCCTTCGTCGTCAAGATGCCATTGATAGATATATTTATGTATATACAATACTGTTACTAATTTTGTGCGCTTTATCTGTGCTGGTTATATTTTGTAATCGAATAGGTTAGGTTGACACCCAGACATTTTGAATAGTAACTTAAAAACGGATGACAAAAAGCTTCTTAAGAGCGTTAACATATCTGCTCGATCACAAGTACAACCTTTATACTGTCTGAAATCGTTAGATACCGATATAGTATCGACGCTGAGCAGAACTACGGTATATTTGTTAGTTCGTGTTGGGTTCTGTGTGCCTATTTCGAGTTTTCATACCTTCTCGATCGCGTTAGCGTAAACTGCAATTTGTACGGAATTGAAACAGCGCCAACTGGTGTTAGTAATGGAAAACACATGTTTGCGAGTGCGAGTGTTTTACGTGCCCAATGGCCAGCATTGAATGTCAACTAGTACTTGTCAGTGAGAACGAATACGAAATACAACATTTGACATTTGATACGCCAATGAGATAGCAACTAACACTCGCGTCTCGACGCGTTTGGCGTTCGAAACATTGAAAACTCTCACTCGGCACACTGATCGAAATTGCTATCGCCACTGGGATAGTTAATAGCAATGGGCCAAATACTGTAAATTGCTATAATGATTCAAATTAACCGAAAAATTAATAAAATATACACATGTACTACTAGATAGCATGTATTATAACTGAATTAATTCATTATACTATAATTAATTATTCGCCTTACCGGCTATATCGTATGCAACGTAAACGGTACAAATTTGTATGACAAATTAATCATAGGTAAAACAGACTATAATACCCGGCCCTCGCCTTAATGTATTTATGTAGAAACGAGACTTTTAAAATTGCCTGGCGTTAATACACGAATGAACAATGTTTAGTAAAAGTGATTTTACGCAGAATACAGAACTTGGATTTTTTTAAAAAGCAGTCGTTTTTAAATAAGTATAAAGGGGCTTGCTATGATACGCATACGCATGTAGGTACTCTGATAGGACAGAGGGAGAAATAGGACAAAGGAGCAAATTAATAAAGTCCTTGCCTGTTACACCGAACGAGATCCAGTACTTACAGTCCAGTGTCGAAGATATACAGATACAGATAAATAGAAGTCATATTCAGAAAGTCCAAAAACTAAAGGTCAATATTACACAAACATCAAGAGAGAGACAAAGAGAAAAGGAGAGACACTTTGAAGAGTAAATAGGATAGGATGAAAAGTCATTTTGTCACTATAAGTATAAAGAATTATTCTCAAATGCTTAAATTTTAAATTACCTGGTACGTTGACAGTAAGAAAGACAGTAGCGTCAAGAATGAGAGAAATGGATATATCGTTGGATAAACGAAAAACTGCAACCACGTAGGTCGATTTGTAGCGGCAGTGAGTTAGGGTTGGTCTATTCTATTGCTACAGACATCTTGTTGGTAATATGCTTTAGAATAGTTGTGATGAAGATTTCTTCTACGAATTTAAATAAAGGATACTTGTTTTAATCAAACTTATGTTTAAATATCCTCCACATAGTTTTGTATTCCGAGACACAAAGTATACTTTAATGTGACGTCTGCCGAAGGCACGGCGCCGTACGTTCGGTGGAGCACGCTCGCGATGTTTTCCAAGTAACCTATGACACACCAGCTGAAAATACTTCGTGTACAGCGTAGCGCCGGAAGCCCAGATGCCGAAGTGAGGCCCCGAACGATCGACAGACGTGTTGCTGCATTAATATTTAACAGGAGATAGATTTCTAAACAGTCTAATATAAAGAAATTCATATCGCCGAGGTAAATGTGATAGAGAATTATCCATAAAGTTTACTTTTTCATTCAAAGGATCGTGGCCAAAAGCAAGGGTGTCACGTAATAAAACTAACATTAAGACGAGGGCGCGAGTAGAATCAACGTCTGTTATGTATAGTTCCGTTATATTATATTTTAGTACCACAAGGCTTGACTTTTTCATCTCCTATTGCAATATCATAATATTAATGTCGTAATATTAATATATATCAATATTCAATAAATTACACTTTATTATCCTTCACGTTCACTATAATTAGATGGGTATCTTATATATAAACATTAACTACAGTTTGTCATTATTGTTATTCCCTAAGCAATTACGAGAAATAAAAAGTGGTTTAATGAAAAACAGAACCCAAATACTCGTATAAGATCGAGAATCACGTCAAACGTATAAACGATAATTTGATAAAATACCAAATTGAAAATGAAGAAACAAATATTAATCGTATATATATATGAGTGTTTATACATATGTAAAAAAATACTTAACAATAATTAAAGATAATCAAATATAAATAGAAGGCATTAATGCAACGATTAAGTAAATAGTGCGGCTAATTTGTTGAATTAACACATGTTATAAATATATACCAAGATGACATGTTTTATATACGAAATTGTAATGATTTTCCTGCTATTTTTAAATACTTAGAGTAAATTATTTCGAAGAAATTTATTTCGATAACTAACTAAAATATAGTATACCTACCTATACTGAACAAATCATAAAGATGTAATACAAAGTAGAACGGTACATAATTGAAAATTATCATATCGTTGTCTTCTGAATGATAAATAAATATAAATAATGACTGTAAAAGTACGAACCTATAAACGTATAAGGAAACTAAAACTCTACCTATTATCTTAATTAATCTACGATTGAAGTGATTAATATTTACAAATACTTATAATCACTGATTGCCTTAACTATATTTCCTTCCCAAGTGTTCATAAGTTGTTATTCCCGTGATTAATATTTACATAAACCTAAATCACATTCCTTAATCTAAATAGGATGTATGAGTTCTATCACCTAATCATATTTACATTATAATATTAGGTTCACTTAGAATTAGCTTCTTCAATTTCATCAATATACATTATAATATATACCTTACGTATATAAAATATATTTTAAGAAAAGTTAAGTGTTCTTTTTTGAATTACGAATTGAAAGAATCTTATCAATCTTAAAAATTGTCAAATGTCATTCTTTGTAGTTACTGTGTGTATATAAGTAAAATAAAAAAAAAAAAATTTTACTCGCACTGAGGTGGATAGGTGGTGAAGTGGTGATACTACAGTACCTACAGTTAATATACAGTGCGTAATGTGCATAGACCTCATCTCTGCGGACGTGTCGATGAAGTTTATAATGATGACAGGGTTATATGAAAACTGTTGGAGATATGAAATGTTCAAACAATGTGCAATATCTATTGTTTAGAGTAGATGTGGACTCCATGCAGTTTACATAGATTTGTACAGACGCAGGTTACAAGACTGACGAAATCAAATGGTTTATTTCAATAATGAAGCACTGTAAGAGACAGGCGGACGCAAAAGAGCATTATACATAAGCACACCTCACCTACGTCAGCCTATTGTACAAAAAACTTAACTGTCGTCCCACTATAAACTCTGCATCGAATATTCTAATGAGGTAATCTCGAACTATTTTAATTGCCAAACATTGCTTTATTGAAAATTAATTTGCGAGACCTATAGGCCACATACTGCAAGGAAAGTTGGTATAATCATTAAATGAATAATTATATAATTATAGTATGTTATATTGTTCGCTTTTCCATTTATCGTTATAAAAATAATTATTGTCGTCGAAGTAAAGCATACTAAATTAATATACATATGTATATCTTACATATTTAATATGCTATTTATATCTCATTTATATTATCATATACTATTAAGTACGTTATTAATATTCAATTAACCCACTATATCTCAATGAAATATATACAAATA
This sequence comes from Aspitha aspitha aspitha, assembly GCA_018246895.1. Classification (NCBI taxonomy): domain Eukaryota; kingdom Metazoa; phylum Arthropoda; class Insecta; order Lepidoptera; family Hesperiidae; genus Aspitha; species Aspitha aspitha. The sequence continues at coordinate 6,659 of DWGJ01002650.1, read as the reverse complement.
CATTGAGATTTACTTATGTATATATTTTTTGGCGAACGCTCTGTCATATCTTTTGATATTATATTTACATATCATCCTTAACCTTACATTAACAATTATAAATAATCCTACGTTAATTTCCAATAACATTCAAAACAGGCTTCGCGAGTGAAATTTATAATTTCTTAAATTGTTATTATAACCAAGACAGCGCGAAGGTTGAGAGTTGTCGTTAAATGTCGTCGAGCTTAAAGGAGTTTTTGTCGACTAAGCTTCATCGAATACAAGGCGAGCAATGTATTATTTTGTATGGAGTGATATATGGGTCCTGTATGAGACTTAGGTATCTCTTTTTTGCCACCGAGAGTTCCGCTAAAGACAACTTCCATAAACCAGTTATGTTATATACTGAATAGAATGCAGTATTGTGTTGAGGACTATATTCATTGATCTATATTAAACGAGGTCTAGGAGGATGGAGTGCCGTCGATTTCGGAGGCCTATTTCCAGCTAAGGAAGTTTAAGGCTTGATGCCTAATTGGTAATCTGGACACGAAGCTATAGCCGGGAATATAACTATGTATATATCATATGTTAAAACCGTAAACGAATCAGCAACAGGCGAATTCCAGATAAGATTGAAAACGTTGAACCTAGATATAATATAAATCCCATTACTTGTTTCCGAATCAAGTATTTGAATGCATTATGCATTATGATTGTATTTAATCGTTTGTAAAATTATAAAATGTGTAGGTATGAGAAATTTAAAGGAGAAAATATGAATAGAACAGTTAGATTGAATGTGTAGATAGTATTGACAAGAAACAATGCTTGTTATAGTAACGATTGAATAATAATTATTTTGAATTATATGACTATCAGTAAACGAGGGATTAGAGATAGAAAGAATGCTTATTACCTATGAACGAAAGATGGTGAGGAGATAAGAAGTTGACCTTCCACTTAAGTACGTAATCACTGCAATCCGTTGCATCTCCGAGCAACACTGATTAAAAGTGCATCTTTAATCAACGCCGATCGCAGACGCATTACCACTTGTGAGAACAACACTGCAACTAAGTGCTCACTTTCACTTACATCATAAAACAATATTTATGGAATTGGAGACGAGATTTTGAGGAATTGAATTGTGAGGAAAGTCGGAAATAAGCGTGGAGCAGACATGTGACTGACGCCGTCCATAAGCCCCCTTATTCAATCCAGCAACTACTGTTTGTTAAGGGGTTATTCAAATATTACGTAAACACCGAAAGGGGTTCTTTGCTTATTTTTGATGACAAGAGGGCCGGGGTGTTTGACACGGGTGTTACGTTAGGAATGTTAGTTTGTTTCTTAATTGCTATGTTTTCATTCAAACAGAAAAATACAAGAATTTTTATGTGAGCACCAGGGCGGAGGATAGGATTTTGTTGACAGGCAGTGGGGGAAGCACTTGAAAAATGACTAAAATACTGCTTATATACTTGAATTACCCCTAGTACAAGAATTGTAGTTCTAATTGGTAACAGTGGAGTGTGTGGTCAGCATTTTTGCATTGCTGTGTCTCAAGGCAGATGACCGTTGCAAGTATATACCTGTGGATCCGGCAACCGCACCCTTAGTACCGAAACGCAGCTTGTGTTAACACACAATTGCTTCACGGCAGAAATAGGCGCGGCGGTAGCGCTGGCCCCGGGCGAACCGTGTACAGGTTCTACCACCTACCAATGCCAATACCCAACCCGCCCTACGAATACACGGTTCGACCGCCTGTTGAATCACGTTGAGAATACCACGCGGGAAGTGGAAAGAAATCTTTTCATGCTAATATAAAACAGTAGGATAATGATTCTATCAACATGTCCTGACAAGATTGCGGTTTGTATGTTTTTTCTGAATTGCAAGAACTTAACAGCAATTGGAAGAACAAGGATTTAGAAGATAGATAATATTCGTATAGATCGTAGGAACGTAGCCACGGACGAAAAACAGTTTTGGAAACGAAATAGAGCCCAATAAAGTAAAATAAGCATTGATAGTTAACATCAATAGTATTGGTAATGAAACATTTGACTATTCAAGTGCTTGCGTATGGAAGGAGATTCTATTGATGTGTGCGGGCGCAGCGTACTGGAATACAGTTTGACATCTCTCTAATAGAAGACTTTGGAAGGAGAATTTGGAAAGAGATTCTATTGATCTGTGCGGGCGCAGCGTATTGGAATCCGTTTGAGATCTCTCTAATAGGAGACTTTGGAAGGAGAATTTAGAAGGAGACTCTATTGATGTGTGCGGGCGCAGCGTATTGGAATACCGTTTGAGATCTTTCTAATAGGAGACTTTGAAAGGAGAATTTGGAAGTAGATTCTATTGATGGTGCGGACGCAGCGTATTGGAATATCGTTGAAGAGATCCAATGGGAGGCTTTGGAAGGAGATTCTTTAGGTAAATGTAGTAAATGGTAGGGTTATGTGTATGTTTATTAATTTCTTTTTTATCATATTCTGAAGAGCTTAGTCGTCGTTTATTTCCGACAATATCATTGTCCTATTGAACTTTTTGATTTATCGTGTGTTGAGGATGATGTACAGAGATCACTAAGTAAGTTTTGATGAAGTACGTTTCTCCGGTGTTCTATATTATTAACAATTAACAGCATCTCTCAACCCTAGCATAGGATGCGCCGTCTTGTTTATAAATATTATGAACACGTTATCGCTAATAGGTTTATTGGTCTACTTCCTTCCTTATTGTTTAATGAACTTGCTTGTCGCCCATATTAGATGTACTTACTCAGTAATAAAATCTACTTTTGGTGCATTCAGTCGTTTCCAACAAGTATATATATACATGTTTCGCTTAACCTTATTCTATTTAAATGAAGATTACTCAGATAGAATATAAAGTAAACTCGAAAGAAATGTAATACATATAATATACAGTAATAATAATATTATTTAATCAATATAAAACCAAGCATAACTATTAAAACAGAAAATACCATATAGAAGACTGTTCACATATCGGTTATAACAGAAATGAGATATTTAAGTCCTGTTAAGGTTTATGGTGTCAAATAGTTTTTAAAATGAACACGGCGCCTTATACCTTTGCAATGATAATGTTGTTGAAATATTATCGAGCAGCTGAAACTGTTATGTCTTGCGACTAGCTTCCATTATTGAGGAGTGAGGAGTGATCAGATATATGTTATTTCCTTGAGTTACATTAGCTAATAATGGCTATGCTTGATTTTTATTACGAAGATATATATATATGTGTACATATACAGTATATAATAAGTAAGAAGACATTAGACATAACAGAAATAAATATAACACCACACTATATATAATCTTACATTAAATGTTATGTTGATATGCTGGATATATAACGTACAATAGCTCGTCTATAATTACGCGATCCTATCTATATACACGAATCGCTGCCCCTTAAAATTAATTACTTCCTATTTCATGTCACTTCTTACCCCGTGTTCAAGTTCGTATGTACATGCTTAAACGACTATTCGAATTATTGGAAAAAATAAATGAATTACCAACATAAAAATAATAGGGAAATTAGAAAATCGTAAAGCATCGTTGTGTAAAAGTAATATGAATATAAAAGACCATTTTCAAAACGATGGCTCGATCAAGTCAAAATGTAAACTCGGTCTGTACAACATAATCATTAACGTAACTATATAACAACAGAAAGTATTGTTCCTGTTAATGAAATACGAAAAAAATATCACACACCAAAAAAACAATCAAATACATACATAACATTAGGCATAAAAAAATAAATGGACTACTAATATTATGTATATATGAAATTCTAATGCTTACAGTGTGATTACCTCTGAAAAATTAACCTCGGTTTAAATTAAAGTCAAAAATTGGTTAGACGATTAACTGTAGGTCGAAGGTTTATAATTAGATATTTTTATATTACGTATGTACCTATTATTGGTTTTTTATTGTATTTAGCGACAAAAGCCACAACTGGGTCTGACTTTTTCAGGAACTGCCATTTTCTATGCGTGTCTCGAGGATGAAAACTTTATTAATGAAAATTATTATGAAACTTCATAATTTAAGATTGTTAAAATTCTAAATAAATTGAAATTCTTGGAACAATTTTTCATATTGCTAGTAAAAAATAGTAATTTTATTATTTCAATTGATTATCTTGCCATCATCTCAAAAATATTTTTTTATAATCCATATTAAGCCAATCAATATTTAAGTGACATACGGAAAACAACAAAAATCTTTTCTCCAAACCAGGGCGAGTTAAAATACTATGTTAGTAAATAGAGAATGTTAAAATAAGCTTACTGTCCAAGTAGCGTTTTAATTCTGTTTTATTGATTGTGAAATATATTGTAACAATTAACCGTGTCATACAGAAATTTTATACTTGTAGGTCTAGTTATAGAGAAACTTTAAGGTGCGTTTATACTGATCGATGATAACAGTCCGCTCGAAGCGAATAGTTGGCGCTTATTTCCGAGATGTCACATTCGAGAAAGACTACAATCGGATCGAATCTAAGTAAATAAATCTCTGATAAGGCACTGACGGTTATGAAAACAGTATACTGATACTCTTAACACTTCCTTTTTGAATGAATCGGTCGAAAATCAGGCGGGTGCTCGTTAGTGCTTGTTCAGGTACATTCGCGAGCCCATACGACGTCGCCGACGCGGCGGACTCGGCACCTTGGCGTTCGTATCGGCAGTCAGGCGGTGGCAGGTGATGTTGCCCGCTACCATATCGTCGTCTCGCGTTGCGAAGCTGAAAAACGCGCGCGGAGCTATCGAGCCCCGAGGGGTTCCCCTCCACCCGTGCAAGAGGGGAAGGATGTTGCCCCACAGTGATTATCGCCCGCCGTTGAAGGCGTCGCGATTAGCTTCAATGTCTCCGCTATCCCGGAGCGCTCGGGGCTGGCCGTCCGACTCTCGGGTCGGCGCCATCCGCACAAGCTCCGTCCGGCGCAGACGCCCGTCGGGTGTTCGAGCGCGTTGGGACATGATCGTACGGAGCGGCGTGTGGACCGTCGACGCCACGCGCCCCTCCGACGTCGAAACGCTGAGATCGCGCGCCCCCGCGTCGCTCCCAACGCGGCTGTTATTCTGCTGCGCGTTCGATGTTGCCGCAGACGCTCGCTAATTAAACCGCCTGTTACCGTTATGAACACCGCTAGACGCACCCTCCATCGCGCTAGCGACTCGACATGAACAAACACTAACGAAGATCGAATATTCGCATAGTTGGCTAGCTCAAAGAATTTAAATACGGCTATATTGAATTTGTAGTCAAATGTATCCCATACATACATTTAATGTTTACGGATAATATAAAAAGATTGGATCCAATTTGACAAGAATCTTTCTCGAAGCGAAATACATATTTATAAACACACTGATTGCTTTGAATACAAAAAAGAATAAAGAAACCAAAACATATTAGAAAAACCTTATCTAAAACAAATGATTACGAAAATAATCAAAACTAACTCGAAACTAAAATATAATGCAACACAGTTAATAATTATTTTTTTAGTTATTGATTTCGTCACCTTACAATAAATTATATAACTATATATAAGCTAAGAAAAAGCATGCAAATTCTTTTTGGTATTTTTAACATTTTTTTATAAAAGCTACGCACACACACTTATTGCTACTTATACATATACAGCCATTGTTTTTAACTCTTCAAATAATATCAATAAACTAACACACAAGCATATTACATCGCAAATCCTCTAAACATCCTTATGAAATAAAAAATTAATAAGTAACACAGAAACCTAACTATCTGAGGTGGATTAATGTAGGTTGTATTAAGTATTTTGTCCCTATTGCGAAATAAAAAAATATGTCTTACCATCCATTATATGTATATCATTACAGTGTACAGTTAACGTATATATGTATACCCTAATCTGATTACATTTATGTACAAAAACTGACTAATTTGAAGAAAAAAAATTGTAAACTGTTACACGCTGTAATATCAATAGCCAATACATATATAATATAAACTTTTATCTTAACAATGTTATTACTAAACATTCCGTTCCGACTTGCGCTTCCCCTATATGCACAAACTTAAGAGGATAAGTCGAAACTGAAATGTATAAAACGTTTGAGAACCTCGGATATATTACTGGGTATACACGTACACGCAAACACACACGCACGCACGCACACACACGAAGATTCACCCCGGAATTCACATTTCCAACGCACACACACCTACAATTTGTGTAATGACTGTACTTTCGACTTTCGATAATAATGTACACATAAACTTTCCTTATTCCACACAATCTATGATACAATATAATACATACATGTATATAGATATAAATACATATGTATATTTCCTGATGCGATGAGATACAAATTAAACTATACATATAGAAACAATTAACTTTGAATTGTTATCATCAAAAATATCACTCCTAATAAAAACGAAACTGACCTTGGTAACATAATTTCAGTGGCTATGTTGACATGTGCCTTCCATACCGTCTCACAATTCCAATCCGCACAATTCTGCATACTCCGCGTGGTAACCTTTATCGAATCCAACCGACAATCTGTTCTCGATATACAACTAAATCCCCCTCCCCCCCCCCCCTCCCTCCCCCAACCCCCCCCC